>JADBJO010004023.1:182500-187500 GCA_016801955.1 Conus betulinus | reverse complement strand
GAAAATAATTCCTAAGTATTTATACTGGTTAACAACTTCTATTTTATCACAGCCATAAAACCATTTTTCACGGGGATGCTAAATATCCCCCCTTCCTGAACACTACAATTTTAGATTTCTCTAGGTTGACAGTAAGCCTAAGTTTATCTGCTGTGTTCTTTAAAATATTGAGCTGTTGTTGGAGTCCAATAATTGTATACGACAGCAGAATGATATCATCAGCGAATAACATTATTAGAATTTCTATTAAATCAGGTGGTAACTAATGCCATATTTGCCTTTTGAAATTATTTCATTTGTCAGTTCATTAATAATAAAGAAAATAACATGGGGCTGCATATATCTCCTTGTTTTAAGCCTTGTGGACAGAAAAAGGTGTCAGTAAGGTCATTTTTACAGCGTACTCTTGCTTTATCTATGGAATACATACTTTTTAATGCCTTAAACACTTTCTCCTTAATTCCGTTTTTTCTTAGTATCTCCCAAAGTAAATTTCTGTCAACAAGATCAAATGCTTTTTTAAAAATCAATGAATGCAATATACAATTTCTGGCTATTACATAAATGTTTTTTTTTACTAAAAAAAAAGAGGGTATAGATATGGTCTAATGTACTGTATTTCTTCCTAAAACCAGCTTGCATTTCACTGATTATATTATTATTTTCTACCCATATAGTTAAACGTTTATTTAGGACGTAACTATATAATTACCCACTTATGTTTAAAAGTGAAATGCCCCGATAGTTATCTGGAAGGTTAATATCACCCTTTTTTATATATTGGTTGTATCAGAGTTTCTGACCAATCACTAGGGAACAGTCCTAAATCAAACAGTTTGTTGAAAAATACAGTAAGAAAAGGAATAATTTTAGTATCAGCGTATTTAAAGAATTCACTACATAGCCCATCTGGTCCAGCAGCTTTATTATTCTTTAATGCCTCAATGTATCCCTAACTTCAGTTTCGGAAATTTCTGTTTCCAGGATAAAGATATCATAATCTTGGCCCCCTATATCTGCATATTCAGTGCTTTCATCAAAGTTGTCTAAATCTTGCACGGCAGAATCAAAATTAAATACTTTACTAAAATGTTGGAACCACTGTTCATTTGTTATATCATTGATAATTGGAGTAGCCTTAGATACTCTTTTTATAGTTTGCCAAAATAGTTTTGGGTCTCTGTTACTATCCTCTAATGTTTTTATTAAACAGTTTCTATGAACTTGTTGTTTTCTCCTTTAATAGATGTTTATAATCTCTAAGAAGATTACAATATATCACTCTGAGATCCTCTTTTATCCCTGCTTTGTTACACTGTTTAAATTGTTGTAAGGCAAATCTGGCTTCCTGTCTTTTTTCCCCCAGCAATCTGAATCGAACCAAGGTTTCTTACTATCATTGCCACTAGTAATTGTTTTTTTTAGCATGCATTGACCTGCTTTGTATAAAGGCTTCATTGAATTTACCTAACGCCAGATTGATATCTATATCAATTTGATTTAAAGCATCCATAAAAAGTAACTGTACATCCTGAGAACATAATTGTGCAATATATTCTGGTTCTTTATCTTTATTCCATACAAATTTATTTACTTTGTATGTTTTCTTTAAATTCTTTTCATTAGGACAATGTTTAGCAAGCTGTAGCTCAAAATGAACAGGCATATGTTTAGACTAGAGTCTGGATAATAATACTTTAAGCTTTACACCCAGATGAACAATGGAGCTTGACATTAAGAAATAATCTATCACACTAGACCCGTTGGGTGCTATATATGTGTAGCTGCCATTTTCGTCACCCGCAAGAAAGCCGTTAACAATTACGATGTTAAATTGTTCACACACTTCAAGAAGGTATTTTCCAAAATCATTAACAGTTTTTATCTTCGGATATACGTGTAAACAGAGATGTAACATCAGAATCATCTTTCAAATCCTCAAGCATTCCACGTTAGGCAAACAAAGTTCTTTAACACATTCCTACTGCCAGTTCTTGCGTTGAAGTCTCCAAATATTAACAAAGGAAGGTCTCCATTGTCTTGTGTGAGGTCAAGTATGCACTGTTCTAAAAGATATACACCATTTTCTATTTCTGTTTCACAATAATACTGACTGTGAAGTGGGGGTAAGTACATTCCTAACAGAAAACAATCCATAGAATACCCAATTAAATCTTTTGACATTTTGAGAATTAAACAACTGTCTAACTCTGTAGGGATATATTTTATGAAATGTACAAATTGTTTCCTAACTAACTAACATTACAATCCCTCCAGACAGACGAGCTGTAACTATATTTGATAGCTGTACACCCGGGGATACAAAACCCTTGTAATTTGGAAAAAGATTGACTGGAAAATCAACTGAAAATGTTTCTGTCAGTAAAATAAAATCATATGACTGGAGAAATGATCTAATCTCTGGGTCATAGATTTTTGACAGTCCTTCTATATTATAATTCAAGAAAGAGAGAGTACTATTTAAATCTTTGGAATTATTTACAGGACAATGAACATGGGCAAGGCCTGACCCCTAGGTGTTTGTATCTGAGGTGTGAGTTGTGCGTTTAGTTGTGCTTCTTCCACCTGTGATTGTGAAAGCTTCTGTGAGGTGAGTCTGTCTACCTTTAGTCCTGCTTCGTGTACGGGGGCCCATATCGGGGGTGTGGTCCTCCTCATCCTCCAAAAATATGGAGGTGTTTTGAGGGACTGGACTAGATTGTGTAGAGGGCTTATTGACAGGTGATTGGCTTTCAATGTCATCATGAAATACGGCATTAGTTTCTTGTGAATGGTTCCTTGTTGCAGTTTCTATTTCAGGTTGCAATTTATCTATAAATGGCGGATGTTCTGCTCTTGTCTTTGGTCTCAGTGTTAGATAGTCCTGAGTGTTGTCCATGGTAAGGGGAGTTGTTACATTGATCATGCTCTGATTTTGGGAATGATCAGGCTGGAGATTTGGCCTACTTGTTCTGTGTTTAGACACAGAGGCGTTCCCCGATTTCACCAATACACGACTGCCTCCCCGCCTCATCAACAGCAGACCATGGATCCGCCAGCTGCTTGACACGTGTTTGACTTAAGTCCAGTTCTTTTTCCGCTGTGGGTGGAGTGGCTAGAGATTTACTGACTGGTGTTCTGAAGGCACAGGGGGGTGCAGATGATTGAGTCACTTCAGGAGGAACTATTCTTGCAGCTGTACTATGGAGAGGCTGCGTTGAAGATAGGGGTCCATCATCAAGACATAAAGTGTGTGTGTATGGCATACGATGCTGCAGGCAGTGTAATTGATATATCATCACTAGGAGACTGACACACTCCACAAGTGTTAATCCCTGTGGCATATGTTGTCTGAGCATCTTTCTCGGACTTCTCCCTGTTGAAAGGGGAGAGAATCGGGTGTCCTAGCTTGGAAATCAGCATCCTGGTGAGAGCTGAAGCTTGGAGGAGACACTCTACCATCCTGTGCCAGGGGGGACACCAGTCTGGCTCCCCACTTGTCAACAACTGTCCCCCTCCCAAGATGGCGGGTGCGTTGGGGCATGGGAGGATTCACTGGCTGTCCATTCATCTTTTTTACAGGAGTGTGGTAGGGCCGTGTCTCTTCCTTTTTTGAGTTTTCCTTTTAATTTTAATTTCTGTACCTGGCTGGTCCCCAAGATTTCCGGTATACTCATATTTTTGAGTTGAGGAAAGGTATCCAAGCTTGCGAACCAGGGTAATTCACTGGCATCCTGAGGGTTTGGTATCTTTTTAGCTGCGGTATCTTGGGGACTCGGGTGGATGCCTTGATCATCATTTACATTTCTGTTAGGTACATCCTTGGAATACTCAGCAGGTTTATCAGGGTATCCTCTTGTAGAAGCATTTGTTTGTCTGTTTCTGTAGGAAAGACGACCATTCCAGAAGTATGCAGACCTCCCAGCATTTCTCTCCTCCCTGATGATCTGGTTTTGATGGGTAGTCAAATCTGAGGCAACACGGATATGGAGTTCGGAGGACAAGTGTCGCCTACAGTCTTGTGATTTCAAGATTTGTAATTTATCACTCCAGTGGCTGAAAGTCACAATTATTGGGCGGATGAAATGCGAATTTTTACTCTTTTGTCCCACACGATGTGCCCGTTCTATATCTTGGGAAGTCCACTGCTTAGCAGGAAAGAATCTCTAATCAGCAGCTGGACAATCTTACGGGTGCAGTCAGTATCACTGTCTTGTAGACCTTCATAGACATTGAAAAATCTCAAGTTGTTCCTACGTGAAAAGGACTCTAGCCTATCTAAATGATCCTCCATTTCATGGCAGACTTTGACAAAGAGATCCTTCCACTGAAACAAATGTTTACACTGTTCTTCCAGAATGTAACACTTGGTAGCGAAGACACCGACGTCATGTCTGAGTCGCTCATTGTCTTTCACCAGGTTTTCAAAGCTTTGCTTTAATGTACTTTCATGGTCAATGTATTGGGGATAACCTGCCATGCTAAACATTCTCTGCTGCAAAGACTCATACGTTGTATTGTTGTCGAATCTACGAATATCACTTGGGTCTCAGGGAGATGACTGTTCCTGATAATATGGTCCTGGTTCAGAGTAATGACTTTGATCGTAATATTTCTTGTAAAGTTGGGATTACCATAATTAGTATGTTGTGTATGTTGCGTTGGACCAGGGTTCGCCTCTACATCCCCACAAGACAGAAGGAACCAGCTTAGTAAAATAAAGGATGTTTTGAGAAAAAAAAGAGGTATACGGCGAGCCAAGAGCAATGGAACATGATAATAATTATGTTCTTTCTTTTCTTCCACCTCGTCATAAATTCGAAACGTACTGCCACTGCCCACATGAGAAACAGTCTGTTCAGATGTGTAGTGATTGAATTTTCTGAAGGGCACAACCATGAGCATGAATCCATTCTAGACCGTTGTGTGTTTATCACAATTAAGAAATGGTAAGAATTTAGGCGTGTTATCACAATATATGGGGAGAAGTACAACATAGT
>JADBJO010004023.1:175000-177500 GCA_016801955.1 Conus betulinus | reverse complement strand
CATGAAACATCCATCACAACTGGTAGACTTTGAATAGTGGTAGCGACTTTAGAGATGTGCGAGGAGAAAAATTGTAATCTTTACATACACATAAACTTGAGGGACGGGGGAAAGGGGACGGTGAGGAAGTGTGTGTGTGTGTGTGTGTGTGTGTGTGTGTGTGTGTGTGTGTGTGTGTGTGTGTGCGCGTGCGCGCGTGCGTGCGTGCGTGCGTGCGTGCGCGCGCGTGCGTGTTGCGTGCGTGTGTGTGTGTGTGTGCGTGCGTGCGCGCGCGCGCGCGCGGCGCGTGTGTGTGTATGTGTGTGTGTGTGTGTGTGTGTGTGTGTGTGTGTGTGTGTGTGTGTGTTGTGTGTGTGAGTGTTGGGGGAAGAGGGGTCTGGTGGTCTAATTGCAGTGTTAGATAGATCCCCACCTTCCTTGGGACGTTTATTCCCGTTTGTCATGTCATCTCGGGCAGACGTTGACGATGAACCAATATATAATCGTTTGTCATGTCATCTCGGGCAGGCGTTGACAGTGAACCAGTATACAACCAGTTTGTCATATCATCTCGGGCAGGCGTTTGACAGTGAACCAGTATATAACCGTTTGTCATGTCATCTCGGGCAGGTTGACAGTGAACCAGTATATAACCGTTGACGGTGAACCAGTATATATAACCGTTTGTCATGTCATCTCGGGCGGGCAGGCGTTGACAGTGAACCAGTACATAACCGTTTGTCATGTCAGTCTCGGGCAGGTGTTGACGGTGAACCAGTATATAACCGTTGTCATGTCATGTCATCTCGGTCATGTCAGGGCGTTGACAGTGAACCAGTATATAACCGTTTGTCATGTCAGTCCAGTATATAACGGGCAGGTGGGCAGGTGTTGACGGTGAACCAGTATATAACCGTTTGTCATGTCAGTCTCGGGCAGGTGTTGACGGTGAACCAGTATATAACCGTTTGTCATGTCAGTCTCGGGCAGGTGTTGACGGTGAACCAGTATATAACCTGAAACAGAGCTGCGTCACTTTGCACCTTGTTTCGTGAGACCTTTTTCATTTTGTGTCGTTTTCAGTGACGCTGCGGTCTGTTTCATTTTCTGAAAAAGACAGATGAAAAACATAAACGAAGATTTAAAAGACTGCTTTCGAATTCAAGTTTTTTTGGTGCTGAAAAATGCATTTAACCGTCGATAAAATACAAATTAACGTTGTTTATATAAGCAGACGTCATTCTCTTCCTAACTTGCCCCCCCCCCCCCCCCCCCCCCCCCCCCCCCCCCCCTAAAATAACAACCACCATCTGATTAGAAGTAGAACCGGACGGAGTTTTTGTCTACCAATGAGCGTGGCTGTTTTCATCCCCTCAATACCTCTCCACCAATGAGCACCTACGGCTGTTGCAGGTGATCCGGATGCTGGTGGTGATCATCGTGGTGTTCCTGCTGTGTTGGGGTCCTCACCTGGTCATCAACCTGGTCAAGCGGCTACAACTGAACGTCTACACCCCGCACGCTTACCATGTGTGGGTAAGTTACGTTCCCCGTTCCATTCCCACAGAGACAGTGAGGGTTGGGGGGGGGGGGGGGGGGTGGGGAGGAGGCTGGGGGTAGGTGGGGGTGGGGGTGGGTGGTGGGGCGAGGGATGTATGGGAGGGGTATAGCAGGAGGAAGTGGGGAGGGGAGAGGAGTGTCGGTGAAAACATGAGAAGAGGGAGAATGAGGGGGCAGGGTGGACGGGAACAGATTTAAAAGGGTGAGAAAACGTGTGTGTGGGTTGGTGGGGGTGGGAGTGGGGGTGGAGTGGTCGTGGTGGTCGTTAGATTGGAGAGGGGGGGGGGGGGGGGCGGGGCAGGCGAAATAGGATGTGCGTGGGGAGAGGAGAAGATGGTGAAAAATGAAAACCATTTTTGTTTGGGGTTATTTGATTATCTATTTATCTTTTTTTTTATTGTTTATTTGTTTTTCATTTATTTCTTGATTGATCGACAGATTTTGTTTATTTCATTGTTTGTTTCTTTTGTCTGTTGCGGTGGCTATATGAGGGGGAGGAAGGATGTGGGCGGGAAGGTGAAAGACTGTTAAAAATCAGTTTTTCTGTTCATTTATTTATTTATTTGTTGATGTGTTTATTTGTATGACTTTTATTTACTTATTTATTTATGTATTTATGTACTTACTTATCTATCTATTTATTTATTTATTCATCGACATATTTGTTGCTTCATTGTTTTGTTGTCTGCTTATTTATTTCTATTTATTTGTGTACTTAGTATTCATTGATTTATAGAATATGTGTCTATTTATTTATTCATCTTATTCGATCACTTATATATTTATTTATTTGTCTATCGCTTTCTTATTCATTGTATTATTTGTTTATTTCATTAATTCATTTCTTTCTTTCTTTATTTGTTTGTTTCTTTATTTATCATTTTCTTATTCATTCGTTTCCAAATCTAATGCAATATTGATCCCGCAGAGAAAAACGACTTGAGGATAGCGGGACAAGGGG
>JADBJO010004023.1:157500-165000 GCA_016801955.1 Conus betulinus | reverse complement strand
CTGGAAGAGATATTGTTTTAGTCCTCTTGATGCCCGATCTGTGCCTGTTCGTTATAAGCATACGGTCAATTTAGCCGTGATACTGACAGATCAGAGTCATGTCCATCGTGGGGATACTCCATGCTCATCGACTGTGTCAGCAAGAACCAAGTCATCATCACACGGCAAAGTCCAGCAGACCCAGTCCCCTATCACTGGTAGTCTCATTACAGTGAGACGTTTCTCTAGTCTTCTTGATCAACTTTACCAACCTTCAGGGGGTGGCGTCACATAACCAGAAAATTACTTCAGTACAGCTCTGTAGGGTTTATCGTGCCTCCAAAGTGGGGTGTAAGCAAGACACGCTCTGTTCGGAGTTCTGCTGTATTGCTATAACGTCCTGATGTCGCACATGTAAAAGCACATCTATATAAACGAAATGGGAACTTCCGAAGTGTGGTTGTCCCTCCTACTTAGGAAAAATAAAAGAGAAAAAATCTCCAGGTAACGATTATGAGTACTAAATGGTGGGGGGTGGGGGTGGGGGGGTGGGGGGGGAGATTTCTGAAGATCACACAAAAATCGAATGCGTCAACAAATCAAATGGCCCAATGAAAAGACCATGGCATATGGGGGACAGTAACTGAATCTAACTTAACTGTATCTGACTTAACCACATCCACTAAAAATAGCAGTAAAAAAAAGACAAACAAAAAAGCTTTAAAGCACTGAAAATCCATCCACAAGCGTGAAGCGCTCATACGTTGGTGCAGGAACTGTAAAAACAGAAAAGATACTAAAACCTTGTCCTCATGCGTTTAGTTTTTGTAGCAGTGGAGGAACCATCAACATCCATCGCTTCAAAAGAAAGACTTGCATTTTAGAAGGGGCATAAAAAAGACTTCTACTCCAGTGTGCGTTTAATTCTTCCTCTCAAGCAGAGGTCAGCAGATGCAGCGAGAAGCAGCTATTTCGTTCCGCTTAGAGCTCTGCAGGTCTGCTGATGAACACTATACATATGCAGTGAGATGGGAAACGAAGTCACAATGCTATCCAGTTTCTTTCCGTTTAAAACCCCACAAGGGATCGGAATAGCTCAGTTGGTAGAGCGCCGGACTCGTGATCCTGGGGTTGCGGGTTCGGATTTCTGTACAGGGGAATTTTTCCCTCCGAGTTAACAACATTGGTTCTGACTCCATTCCCCATACAGTCCTTCGAATGAGACTATAAACCGAGGTTCCGTGTGTGAACGCACGCACAACATCTTGCACACACTTAAAATCCCACCTCCAACTTTCGGAAGAGAAGGCCAGTTTGGCCGTTGGTACAGATGGCACGTTACACATAACATGCACCTTCCCCGAAGATGGAGTATGGCTGCCTTAATAGCGGGATAAAAAAACGGTCATACACACAAAACTCCACTGTTTGTCTATACAGGCAGTGTCCGGATGAATATCAGCCCGCGTACGCAGAAAAAGTAAGAAAGAAAGGAAGAAAGAAAAAAAAAAAAAAAAAAAAAAAAAAAAAACACGCACACACACAATCTCCCAAACCCTTTTGGACTAGCCATTATTCGTTGCACACAGTTCTATAAACAGACACAGACTCGAGTTTGGTTTCTGAGTTTGTATGTGTCTCAGAAATCGATCGACATGACATACAAACGCTTACTCCACAACAACAAGGGAAGGAACTCATAAACCGTTAGTTACAAAGACAAGGAAAATAACTCTCATTTCAAGGAGCTCGAATGAAGTCAGGCTGGAGAGCTCTGATGAAATCGCTACACACTTAAGACTCGTGTTGCTTTCCTAGGCCAAAGGTCAAAACAGATTTTTTTCTAACCCCCCCCCCCCCCCCCCCCCCCCCCCCCCCCCCCCAAAAAAAAAAAAGAAAAGAAAAGAAAAAGGAAAAAAAGAGAGAAAAGAAAAGAAAAGAAAAATCATTGTTTCTTAGTTCCTATGCGCGCCTGAATCGGGCGCCAGTGAAAAGTTTTCAGCACCAGCTGGTTGAAAAGATTGATGCTCATGCGATGTGAAAAAGAGCAGAGCAGCTGAGTTGTGAGCTGGAATTAAGATGACGAAGGTGCGGAATCAGATGAGCAGTTGAGATGTGAGCTGTGTTCAATGCTTGTCGAAAGAGATGAGCAGTTGAGATGTGAGCCGTGTTCAATGCTTGTCCAAAGAGATGAGCAGCTGAGATGTGAGCTGTGTTCAGTGCTGGACGAAGTGATGATGAGTCAATGGGGAAGGGGACCCTGGAGAGGGAGAGCCACTGTCGGGGGAGAGGTTGGACATTTTAACTGCCAATACAGGGATGGGTAATAGTGCTGTCAGATGGCGATTGGATTCTTTTGCTTTATTTGTTTTTCATCGTTGTGTTATTCTTTATTTCAATCTTTCTTCTCCTATTTTTACTTTTTCTTTTTCTTTCGCTCTGTTAATTATTTCTTTCATTTTATTTCTTCACTCTTTCTTTCTTCCCGTTTTCTTTTTTAATTAGTTTTCTTCTTTTTTTCCCAGTTATCTAGCTCCTTGTCTCGTTTCTTCTGTTTTTTTTTTCTTGTTTTTTTTTTTTTTGTTTTTTTTTGTCTCGTTTCTTCCGTTTTTCTTTCTTTTTTTTTTTGTCTCGTTTCTTCCGTTTCTGTTTCATTCATCTCTCTCTCTCTCTCTCTCTCTTCCCCCTGCCTGCCTTCCCCCTCCCTCCCTCCCTCCCTCCCTCCCTCTCTCTCTCTCTCTCGCTCGCTCGCTCGCTCGCTCGCTGGCTCTGTGTGTGTGTGTGTGTGTGTGTGTGTGTGTGTGTGTGTGTGCGCGCGCGCGCGCGCGCGTGTGTGCGTGTGCGTGTGCGTGTGTGTGCGCGAGTGTGTGCATGCATGCATGCGTGCGTATGTAAGTGAGTATATGTATGTTTGTTTGAATGCACGTGCGTGTAGGCATGTGTATGAATGTGCGTGCGCGTGTGTATGGTACAAGAATTGCTCACTTCTCCCTATTTCCCTTTCACACACACACACACACACACACACACACACACACACACACACACACACACACACACACACACACACACACACACACACACACACACACACACACACACACACACACACACACAAGCGCGCGCGCACACACACACACACACACGCACACACACCACCACCACCACCACCATCACCACACTATCACCTCCCCCTCCCCCACCCTCCACACACACACACACACACACACACACACACACACACACACACAGATCTCTTACTCCACCCAGCCCCCACCCCTTCTCATTCTCCCCTGTCCCTGCCAACCGTGTTTCAGGTGATGTTCTCCTTCCTGCCTTACGTCCAGTCAGTGGTCAACCCGGTCATCTACGTCCTCATGTCCAGGAACCTCCGTCGTTCCATCGCCGCCTTTCCCTGCATCCGTAACCTCCGACACTGCACCTGTCGCTGCGGTGGCGCTGGACGGCGGCGAGGAGGGAAGGGGCGCCACACCACGCAGCACGAGTTACTGACGGCCGGCCAGAGGCACAGCGTGGCGGGAGGGGGAGAGGGGAGCGGGAGTAAGGGGAGTGGGAGCGGCAGTGGGGGAGCGGGGGAGATGAAGACGGCGGTGGAGACCATTCCCAGCTATGGGGCCAGTGAGTTGACGGAGGTGTGAAGGTTTAGGAGGTTAGGTCTCCGCCGTGTTCATCTCCTTTCTGTGTCTCTCATGTTCGAGGGTTTTTAAGGCGGTGATACAACGTGAAATGTAACATTGTCGAAACCTGGACGAAAAAAAAAAATGTAACAATTTGCTACTTTTTGGTGTGTATGATGTACGGGACTTGTACTAGTTGTAACCGTTTGTGGCCCAAGTATATCAACAGACTGAGGCTTTTAACGGGTTGCTTGGATCGATGATTACTTAATCCAACAAAATACTGTCACTTCAATTCACTGCTCATGTTTCTCTCTTATTGATATTCTTCAGCGGCTATTCGCTGTACAGTCTTTCTGTTCACTCTGATGTCAGAAACCTCGTCTACAAAGATCGTAGATTAATGACTCCTTTAAGATGATTATATCTCAATAATAATATCTTCCCCGAAGCCATTGATTAGTTAGGGTTTTTTTTTTTTCAAATATCGTGCAGTTCCCCAATGGTGACTATTATTTTAGAGCAATTTACTTCGAAGACTGTTAATGCAGGACTCTCCACGGAAATTCTGTTACATTTTTCGTGCCTGATGTTTAAATACTGTATCAGTTATGGGAGACTTTCCATGGATTGCGTACACATCGAAAGACATGTTACGTGATTAGTGGATAACGCTCCCGAAAATAGTAACATTCTTATGTTGTTGGTGCATTGTGGCATTTTGCGTTGTATCAGATGCTTCGCTATTCTGGTAGGTCCTCAGTCCTCAGTCCTGCGCAACAAGGTAGAGGTAATTGAAATTCAGCACTGCAGTCTTTAACGTTGTTCATCGAGGACTTCTCCAGGCTCTCTCCGCATAGGCCGGCCTTCAGCTTGCCGTGTAGGATGGTCTTGGGTGAGGGTTTAACAGCGGAATACAGGCCCCACCATCCCCGCTGTCAGGGTCTGAAAACTCACAGGAGACGTTCTTGCCTTCTGTTCTTCTGTTCTATGTCTGCACTGGCTCCCTGGCATACAGTTCTGCTGTGTGTCCCAGGCAAACAGAAACCAGCTGAAGCATGTGTCCTGAAACGCCTGAGGTGATGCTTGAGATCAGCGGCAACTTTGGCATCCACTTAATTCGTAGCATGGACAGATCAGCCATAAACCTTTGTGGAGTGGATGACTGTTAGAACTAATTTCTATTGAATTTGCTATTGTGTTATTAATGAAACAAATAGTTCGTGGGAGAGGGGGATTCCAAATATAGATAACCAAACCTGTCATCATTAAGGGGGTTACCATTGCTCTTTGTACGGTAACTGAAAACAGAGATAACAAGGCAAACGCTACAGAAGGGAACTGGGACCAATGTCGATATATATATATATATATATATATATATATATATATATATATATATATATATATATATATATATATATATATATATATATATGGTCTTTCTCTGACGATACTTAAGGTCATGGGTTTTCTCAAGCTGAAAAAAAAAAAAGTCCATTGGTGGTACCAAGCTGAATTCCTGTTTCAGTACTTGAATGAACTTCATCAGGAGCCGTGATCATGACCATGACTTTGATCATTGGCATTCCTGGGCCTGGTACCTTGCCTGGATGGCAATTCACGGAATGGTGATACGCCACCATGATGGCAATTTACAGGAGAACAAAGCTGGCAGTAGAAAAGCATCTGAGAGCCATGTCCTAAATGCGGCCCGGCCCCCTTAGAGTGTAAGGAGTTCAGGGGTGAAAGCACTTGTCTGAGGGGGGGGGGGTTGTTCTTCTCTGAAGACTTTCTGCTGTCAAGCTCTCCCTAGAGTGTCTTCCTACTGACACATGGTCAGACCATTGACTTCCGGCAATAGTCTGGAGGACGTTCAGGAAAGACCGGATAACACTGGGAAAGACTATGGGCTTTGTGGGCTGGCTCCAAACTTTGCCTTTGTCAAACTTGCTACTAGTACGAGAAACCAAAGATGCTTTCAGTATTCATCAAAAGGGGGAGAGAATGATGAATCCTTCAGCGTCAACCTAATCACGATCGGAAATGCCAAACTGACCATGAGTAATGAATGAACAAGTGGAATTCCCATGTGTCTGTGGAGGGAATTTCTCTACTGAGCGCGGCATGAAGACCCACAGAACGATAGAGACCTGTGTGAAGACTCTGATGAATGAACAGCAGCGCACTGCGCCAGCAGAGAAAGCGTCGGGAAACCAAAAGCCAGGATTCAAACGACAGTGCCAAGGACATCCACGCTGATTATTCAAACAGGGACTTTGTCCAGGCTCTCGATGCTAGACGCCAGAAAACTCAACTTGCCACTCACAATTGCAAGTGAAATGGGAGAAACTACATGAAAAATTAGTCCTAAGACTGGATGCGCTAAAAGGAAAAGGGAAACTGGAGTAAAGACTAGATACATTTGGAAACATTGTATGCAGAACATGTGCGGACGCCTCTGGAGTGGCACTGTACAAACTGAAGACACCTCCTCAAAATCCGAGACGGGCAGCGAGAGAGATGGATAACACCCGAAAGAAAAATCAAAATATCAAACAAACAAACAAACAAAAACGAACGAACAAAAAAAACAGATGAAGGCTGCCTCAGACGCTGAGAAGAAAGGGCTGTAGGGGTTCTGGGAAGAAGACCTTAAAGCGCCCTCAGGAGAGTCAAATCAGCGAGAAGGAGGAGGAGGAAAAAAAGAAAAAACCCAAGATGGCTTCTTCAAAGACCCCTTCCATTTCACCAGGAAACTATCCGAGCAGACAAAATCAGGGGCTCTCACAGTGGGCAAAGAAACACTTGAGCAGCTTCTCTGGAAAATATATCCCGACCCTTAGAGCGAAGTACCACTCCAAATCCAGGGCTTCGTGCAGTCTGCGGTGCCAGAGAAAAAAGTTCAATGTCAAGCCACCAAGGCTGAAGGAGGCAAAATAAGGTAGCTAAGAAACCCTGAGACAACTCTTCGCCTACGCCCAATAGTATACCATTTTTGTTGTATAAGGAAATGTCCAAACGTCCTTGAGCGGCAGTAGAAGGTCATCTGGGAGTCATGCCTGGATGTGACCCGGCCCCCTTTAGAGTGTAAGAAGTTTAGGGCCCAAACACTTGTACCTCACCATAATTTAGAATTGTTGCACCTCATCATAATGACTATTCACAGAGTGCTGGTACATCACCATAATGACTTTCCACAGAGTGCTGGTACCTCACCATAATTATCATTAACAGAGTGCTGGTACCTCACCATAATGATTATTAACAGAGTGCTGGTACCTCACCATAATGATTATTAACAGAGTGCTGGCACCTCACCATAATGATTATTAACAGAGTGCTGGTACCTCACCATAATGGCAACTCACAGAGTGCTGGTACCTCACCATATTGACAGTTTACAGATTGGTGGTACCTCACCATATTGACAGTTTACAGACTGGTGGTACCTCACCATAATGGCAATTTACAGATTGGTGGTACCTCACCATAATGACAATTTACAGATTGGTGGTACCTCACCATAATGACAATTTACAGATTGGTGGTACCTCACCATAATGACAATTTACAGATCGGTGGTACCTCACCATAATGGCAAATTACAGATTGGTGGTACCTCACCATAATGACATTCATAGCGTTGTGGCACCTCACCATATTGACAGTTTACAGCGTGGTGATACATCACTCTAAGTACAACTCACAGAATGTTAGTACCTCACTATAATCACAATCCATGGAGTTGTTGTACCACATCATGATGATATTTCGCTCATTGGTGATATCTAACCATGATGGCAATTAACTGATTTGTGATACCTCATCAGGATGACTAACCACAAGCGGTCCTGTACCACCCTTGGAGGCCTGTGCTGTG
>JADBJO010004023.1:145000-152500 GCA_016801955.1 Conus betulinus | reverse complement strand
CTACCAGCTCGCTGTTTTATGAACCAAACAGTATGCTCTGCAGTGTCACACGAACACACAGACACACATACTTACACACACACACACACACACACACACACACACACACACACACACACACACACACACACACACAGAGAGAGAGAGAGAGAGAGAGAGAGAGAGAGAAGAGAGAGAGAGAGAGAGAGAGAGAGAGAGAGAGAGAGAGAGATAAAGGGCAACAGGTGAATGTGACAAATTGGGTGGGAGAGAATCATGTCATCTGGTTTCTCTGATTTTGTCTTGTCGTTATGTGAAGAATTTTACTGTTTTTGTCAGATCAGTCTGTTCTCTTCACTGTATAAGTTCCAACACCGTGCTGCTTAAATGACAAGAAAAGTCACCAAGTGACGCATATTTAAAGTGTCTGTGGTTAGGACACATCTCCTCCCCTACCCCTCCATATCCCATCTCTTCCTCAGAATCGACCCGCTTCTTCTAGTCTTGTTCAGCTGTCAACTCACGTTTGCTCAAGATGCAGAACCTTTTAGAAACGATGAAAACCGGATCATTGTTATGCTCTGGTATAAAGCTAGACATACCTCGCAGCTGTAGTGGTACATAGCTGACCAACAAAGATATTCGACCTGCAAAAAATCTGCAGCTGCTAGCATGGTATTGAATTAGCAGACTTATTTTGATGGATTACTTCTGTGTTCCTATTCTAACAAGTTGAATTTAAAATGGCAGGGGACAGTAATCAATAAACAATAAACAAGTAGGGTAACTCTTCCTCCCATAAGAAAACCTAACACAGAGTAACTTTTATTCAAGACGGGCACGGCCTTTTAAACTTGAATACAGTCAGATAAATACAAAGACGAACAATCGAATTGTAGGGGAAAAACAAGCGCAGGCCAACAACCCCTCCGTCATCACAGTAATGATTTGGCAAAGATTTGAACTGAAGGCGGGGATGGGGGGTGAAGATGAAGAAAATGTGAAGACAAAATTAAGAAAATATGTTATGAATATGGAAGCTCTTCACTAGCTGCATGAGGGAACTATCGTAAGTCCTCTTGAAGGCAGATCTATTTGTATTGCCTGTTCCTAGGCCTTTCGTCCGCTGGATCGGACTCATCAGGAAGACACGGCTGATTGTGTCTGTGCTCCCAGCGTCAAGTAGAGACACACCACAGTCCATAATGCTGTGGTGTTCTCACCACCAAGGGTTCAAAAAAGAATCCAACAGCATCCCCAAAGCGGCCAGCGAAGGGTAGTAAATGAAACAAAAAGTGTTGGGAGGAAAAAAAAACTATTCTAACAGTTCAGGTGCAATCGCAATCACGGTCTGTTTCCCCCACTCACCAGTGCATTCTTTCCTTTTTTCCCGCCTGTCAGAGGTCAAGACAGCAGCAGTCAGCCTCCTGACCTTGACCTTGACACCAGCTAGCATATGGAGCACCTGCTGCATGCAACATCCCAGCTGCCCTGACCCCCTCTCCCTCCTCTACCATTCCCCCCCACACAGTCACATCTCACTCACATGCTCCCCCTTTCCTCTTTCCTTCCTCTTCCCTTCCCTCACTCAGCCTTAAGCCCATTTCCGCTCCACGCCATCCTTACTTTGGTATCTTTGGACCTTCGCGTTTTCATGCTGATTATATTCTAGATATGCGTCACCAACAATACTGAACACAGTGACGTTTGTATACTTGCCAAAGACGTTTTGTTTCCTGACTTGGAATATCCCTTTCAGACTTTACGGGGAATAAAGCTAACTTTACATTGTTTTAGCCACAACGTAAAATCCCACGACTTATTCGAACATATTTTGGTAAAATTTATGATTATCAAAACTAACATGTCTGTTTGAATTGTCAAATGGATGTGTGGTTCAGTTGCTTGATCCACCATAAAGCATACACAGATCTTGTCCTGCTTAGCTCTCGTGGGCGTGACATTTACAAATGGCCCATGTCGATCCTGCGAATAATAAAATGTATAATTTTACTGAACTCTAACTCGGTAGAAATATCATTAAATGGCACATGTATCGCTCTATTTGAATATCATATCATTTAATGTCTGTCTGAAAAGCAATTGTATTCACCAAGAGTTCGAAAAGAGAGATAACTGTGTTATATTGAAACTACCACTGAAAATATTACTCTCATGTTTAATTAAGTGCCTTTGGGATTCTTGGACATCTTTACCAACGGAGAGGCTGGAGTGTGTTTTATTGAAACTGCTATTGAAAATACTCTCATATTTAATGCTGTTAGGATTTGGTGAAATCTTCACCAACGGAAAGACTAGAGAGGCCTTGATATTACTTACCTCTCTGCCAAGTTTAATCAGGATAATGCTCCTGCTTGCTTAGAAAATGCCGACATTACATTTCACCACGAGCACGAGCACGCATGAACGCACAAGCGCACCGGTGTGATTACATAGACTCACTCGTTGATGCATACGAATAAAAAAAAAAAAAAAAATCAGGCATGAGTGGCGCTGGACTACGGCGATATGCTCTTCTCAGGAAAAGCAGTCCTAAGTTCACACAGATAAATCTGTTGATAAGTGCTGTGGTTTAGAGTTCACCTGTCGTCAGGTCTTTACGTTCACAGTCGTCAGGTCTTTACGTTCATAGTCGTCAGGTCTTTACCTTCACAGTCGTCAGGTCTTTACGTTCACAGTCATCAGGTCTTTACGTTCACAGTCGTCAGGTCTTAACGTTCACAATGCAGTCATACGATGCAGCAAGGAACACCGCAATGCACTGTGAACTTGTCTGGTCTATTCCCGCCTCGAGGTCGATATCTTTTTTTAACCATGTGCTTTACCTATGTTTGCGAGATGTCATACAAGGGAGACGATCAATGCTCAACTCGATTTCAGTTTATTGTCCTCTAACAAAAGGTCAGAAAGGTAAGAGAGAGAGAGAGAGAGAGAGAGAGAGAGAGAGAGAGAGAGAGAGAGAGATGTCAGGAATGAAAAACGGGCGAAGAGTTCTTTGAGCTGACGACTGAACTTCGCTGGCTTCGTATAGCTAATGTAGAGGTGATGAGAAGCTTGATAAGTCATACGACATGTTTCGTTTTTAGCAGAAGACTCTGAAATTTCTTTTGCTTGAGATAATCAGAAACAGCTGAGTGTGCCCAGTGTTCCACTGAACGCATGCAATGGTTTCACCTCCAGACTGAAGCTTGCTGTGAGATCCCCAAAGAGGCCCAGTGAGATGCCTTCATTCACTTCGTAAAGCTCACGTGGGCCCTTTAAGGACAAATAAGAAAAAGAAACACCCGAAGGTGTTGGGGAGGACCCAGAGAAGCACTGTCTTCACCTGCCTTTAGAGCAGTCCTGCACCACTATTGGAGGCCTGCGCTGTGTTGACGATGGGTACAGGCACGCGCAGGACACTCCATTAAGATATCAAGGGACATAACTGCTCCAGAACAGAGGTAAATCAGACTACAGGATGCAACTCATAACAGCCTTAAAGTAGCGTCCCCATGTGTGTACCAGCCCGTATTTCATGACTACAGAGCCCACCGGCGAAAAACACCACCCTCCAGCTGTCGAGCACACCCCACAGACCCAGCCACCCTTGCCATGGACAGACACAAGACAGTGCCACTCCAGACGTAGCCAAGCTTTCGCCATACGGTCTTATGTGCCCTCAAGAGAGAATCTAAAGTTGTAGTCTTTCCCACTGTCAACAGGACTTTCCCTGTGGTCAGTGGGTCTTTTCCTCACCGTCACTGGACCTTTCTCCAGGGTCAGCCTAGTTAAGGCAAATTGACAGTGCCTTTCAGTTCTTCGGGATTACATAGCAATGCTAGCTAGCGGCTTGTTATTTCATACCGGACTCTGTCGCTTTCTGACAAATTTTCTTAAAGAGCAGATGTCTCCGCTATTCTGAGCAGTTCCCCAAAGGAGAGGGGGATGGGAGGGGAGGGGAGGGGAGGGTCCACAACGTCGGCAATCTCAGCCTGCACCACTCACTCCAGTTCCACACACACAGCCACACAAGGGTGACGGCCCAAGTGACAGCAATCGTCTCCTTCTTCAGATTTAGGACCAACATCTATTCACTGAAAAAAAAGAACGAAAGAAAGAAAGAGGAAAAAAGAAATAAAGAAAGAAAGGAAAGAAGGGAAAGAAAGAAGGAACGAAGAAAGAAAGATAGAAGAGATAAATAGATAGATAGTCTTATAGATCGATCGATCAATAGATAGAGAGAGAGAGAGAGAGAGAGAAGAGAGAGAGAGAGAGAGAGAGAGAGAATACCCCCGTCATGAATAAGCCGGGGAGGCGGTGAAGGGAAGTTCCAATAGAAGGGAAAGACCCTAAAAGAAATTCTGTATCTACTGATGTGTTCACGTCTCTAGCTGGGCTTCTCTAGTGAACGCAGGGGTCCCCTAGAATACAGCCGAGCGACACAGTGACCCTACTGATCAGGGGGGAAGGAAGCTGTTTAATGGGAGTGTCTGTAGAGGAAATACAGCTGGCCGACACATTGACCCAACTGATCAGGGGCAAGGAAGCTGTCTGTTTAAGAGAAAGAGCACAGGCTACCTCCTCCGGGAGTCTATGTCACTCTGGAATCGTGCTGGAGAGAGAGAGAGAGAGAGAGAGAGAGAGAGAGAGAGAGAGAGAGAGAGAGAGAGAGAGAGAGAGAGAGAGAGAGACAGAGACAGAGAAAAAAGAAAGAATGTGGTTTATATAGCTCGGGCAGAGAGGTTTTCTGACGGTAGGTGGTCCCGTGAGACAAAGACATTACAGAAATCAAGCTGGGACTGTGGCCTGTTTCTTTTTCAGCAGACAGGTAGTTGGCTGGAGAAGACTTTGTGTTAACGGTCTACAGAGAGTTATTGACCACATCCTGAACTGACTGTAACTCAGTTTACACACTGACCAGTGTCATTTTGTAGAGCACGTAGTGTACAGGCTGTGTCTGAAGTTTTCTACATTAGTGGCGTGTTAGCACTGTCCCATGAGATGTTTTCAGGCTCGCGCACTCACGTTGTGTTTAGTTAGTCGTAGAGTATAGAACCAGACTCACGACTCGCTGACTTCTCACCGCATTTCCAGCATAACAGGTTTGCACGCCAGTCCCTGTGGCGTCCCACATAACCACAAAATATGACAGCTCCATTTGTGTCAAAAGACAGGATTAGCAGGATGACAGGACCGAAGAATGGAAAAGACCATGGGCTTGGTATGTCGGATGTGGTGAAACAGCACACCTCAGCTTTAACACTCCCCTGGTTCTGAAAATTAGAAAATCCAACCCACGAATGGAAAAGTGTTTGTCCCATCGTGTGTCCATTCCTGAAAGATTTAAAATAGTGTGTCCCGAGCTTTCGACACAAAAAATAAATTGCAAAAAGATTTTTTTGTTGTTGATATGTTGCCCCCCCCAAAATGTTTTGATCCACTTTTCTGATGGAATAGAGCCTAAGCGTCGCATGAATTCCCTTGCTGAACCATTTATTTCCAACAACAAAATTTTAGATAATTCATTACAAACAAGCTGGATTTTTTTTTTTTTCAATGGTATCCATTGCATTGCACATTCTTCGCATGGAAAAGGATTGCTCCTAAACCATAAGAAAATCGAAACGAAATATGAAGTGAGTACTGACTTGTGGCTGTATGATATCTGTTTAATTATTACATAAAGAAATTCTATTTTCACGTCAAAGATAACAATCCACAAGACAAAGTCTTATTTCTAAAGGAGATACGCGCAGCACAAAAGGTGCTTGGCTGTAAGTAACTGCAAGTTATTACACACTCAAAATGTTGCTTACAATGGAATGAGTAGCGTAACTCTAGGATCCTTTTTGAAAATGGCCTTCCTCAAAATGAAAACAAAAGATGATCAAAACCCAATTGGTTTCAAAGTGGAGTGACTGCAGATGAAAATTGAAACAAGAGCAAACACAGAATCACTGGCCGCAGTGGTCCACTTTAGGCCATATTTTGCAGCCATGTCGAAGTACCTACTGACTGTTCGTCCTTTGTTTTCACTGTTTTGAAAGTTATTGGTCCTGCCTGAAGAAGATCCAATCAGTCGAAAAGCGTTTTGATTGCATTGTGATTTGTTGGTTCCTTCGTTTAGCGTCCCAGCGATTCTGTTTTTGCTCCTAACCAAACTGGCTTTAGATCTGAATTGCAGACAGAATAACTACTGCGAACGGAGTTCTGCAAGAAACTGGGCTCGAATATGGCCGCTGCGTATCTGTCAAGAAGGAAGAGATTGTATTGAAGATTTTGCGTGGAGATGTGAATCCATGAACAAATTCTGGCAAGACCATTTAAACTTTCTTAAACGAAAATCTTCGATAGTCTTGAAACACAACATTCTATTTTTAAAAATAAAAACTGTTTTATTTGGCTCAGATTTTGACGTCAAAACGATGCCGCAACAGTCTGCATAGCTTTGTATGCTAAACAACAAATCTTCAAATGCAAAACAAACAGTACATGCCAAATTAGTTCTTGTTTCACAAAAGAAAACAGTACGGGTTTAAAATCGAGAAACGTAAGTTCAGACTTAGTCGTAATTAACCAAAAAGTTACGAAGACTGGACCTTTTATATCCTTGTTCTCAGCCAGTGTTTGAGATCCAAATCAGATTCAAAGACTCTTTTTTTTTTCGTTTTTTGTACTCCCAGTTCTTATAGAACACGGAGTACTTTGGAATGGGAACGAAGAAATGCTGTCCGTGTGTCTGTGTGTCTGTGCGTCTGTCTGTGTGTCTGTCCGTGGTCAAAATGTGTTCCACTCGCTCCAGACAAAACTTCTTCTGGGCCAGTCTTTCTGAAAATATGTACGTATGTTCATTATAGGTCACGGATGATGCCCGATGTTTTATTTTACCAGAATAGTCGTTACTAACGGCTATAACGGCCCCCAAACGGTTTTTTCTTCTTTTATGGAATATCTCAGAAAGTACTTGTATTCAAGATAAAGTGGGAGTAAGTTTATATGCTTTGCATCTTGTTTTGTCCTGCTGCCGACTTGCTATTATGAAGTTTTAAAACAGCAAACAAAATATGTATACCCAGTGCAATGTGTACAACTGTAAGACAAAAAAAATCCATTGGATGAAAATGTCATATCTTCTGGTTTGTTGTTGTTGTTGTTGTTGTTGTTGTTGTTGTTGTTGTTGTTGTTGCTTGTTTATGCTACTGTTCTTGTTGTTTTCCCTCATGTAATATTGAAATCGTCGTCAATTTGTGTCGATAGAAATGTCTGGGTTTTCTTTAAATAAGACATTCTTTGCCTCTGCCAAGTCCTGTTTGACCCCTTCCTGGTCACCATCCACTGGCAATGTGTACAATTTGTGGTGGAGGTGGTAGTGGGGGTGGTGGTGGTGATGATGGTGGTGGTGGTGGTGGTATAAAATACTCATCATCTTTCTTTTTCACTCGTGCACACTCACTGGCATCAAAATGTACTGCATGTTAATTATCATTGTCGCCGTTGTACTGAAGTCGCGTTCAGATC
>JADBJO010004023.1:130000-135000 GCA_016801955.1 Conus betulinus | reverse complement strand
GTGTGTAATAGTTGTTGTACTTATATTATGTAATTACACTTTGCTGTAGAGAGAGGGAGGGGAGGGGGAGGGAAGATGGAGATAGAGAGGGGGGGGGGGGGGGGGCTGGTAGCTGGGGAATGTTGGTGAGTTGGGTTAGAACATGTGAGAGAATGTGGCGATTCAACTAGAGAAAACTTTGTGAACATTGTTCTAAAACCCTATGAATCTTGATAGGCATGTGAGCTTTGTTCTTGAGGAGTTGGGGGGGGGGGGGGGGGGGGGGGAAGCATTGTTAGTGAGTCAGTACAGTAATAAAGCGTGACCTGAGGAAGGCCAAGTGCCGAAACGTCGTGAGATGACAACTTGCTTGTTTGGTCTTGTCATTTGAAAGAGTCTCTCTCTCTCTCTCTCTCTCTCTCTCTCTCTCTCTCTCTCTCTCTCTCTCTCTATCTATATATCTATATATATATATATATATATATATATATATATATAGTCTCTCTCTCTCTCTCTCTCTCTCTCTCTATATATATATATATATATATATATATATATATATAGAGAGAGAGAGAGAGAGAGAGAGAGAGAGAGAGAGAGAGAGAGAGAGAGACCATTGCCTTATTTGCAAAAAAAAAAAAAAAAAAAAAAAAAAAAGAAGTGCAGTTGCCGAGTGACACAGGTGCTGCTGATAAGAAACACTTCCGGGCAGTCTCTTGAAAGTTTTATGTTTATATTGAGAAGGCTGTCTCCTATAACATGTCCATACAGTTAACTGAGATGAGGCTAACAGGGATACAGCTTGAGGGATTAGATCGGTTTGGGTTTTCGTTTTGAAGGTAAGACTGACCACCACCCTACTGTTTACACTCGCCTGCAGATATTCCCTTTCAATGGTTTGCTCAATAGCGTTGCCTTAGGATGGAAGACTTATTGACCGGAATCCTTAGATGAATGCTACATAGCAATACTCATGGATTGGATACATTGACATCCCTTAACTGGTTGAGAAAGACCACAGCTGTGATCCTAATTTCATAAGGAACTGGAAACAGTTCACTCTCTCATATCTGGGTAAACTTTACGTGTCTTTTCTTAAGAACATAATTAAGTTGTTCACGACCTCACGTTTTTTTTTATTTTTCTCCACATGATTCTGTTGTTGTCCCATGCCTCTTTTGGAATTCTGCAAGTTCCGACCAGTTTTTCAGTTTGGAGATAGCACACTTTAAAGTAGACTGCCTGAGGAACGCGAATGGTCAGGATCTAGATTCACTGGACATCTGTTTGTTTTTTTAAAAGTGACATTTTGCTTTTTATTTCCCAGGTTTAAATTCGAGAGCATATATCAATATTTTATTGATGAATATCGTCTCCTTCTCAGCAGTCTAGTTTCTATTCCACATCAATTTTGCGCTCATTTTGAGGATATAATTGATTGTTCTTTCTTCATTTCCATTGTCTTGAATGTTGTTTTTGTCTTGCCTGAATTAGACCAAGGGGTCGAAACGCCTCGTGTTTGTCTTGTGATTTGTTTGTTTCTTCCGTTCAGCGACTTAGTAATTTTTTTGCTTTTAAAAATTTGTTTTATTTTCCGCCTGCGGTCACCCTCGCTTTGAAACATGTTTCATTGGTGCTTTTGATTTTCAGAAGAGGACGACTACAAGTCCTGTTACCGGCTGTAGCCGGCTTTTTCAAAATCTCACTCTACTCAGTAATGGGAAGGTGACAGGAGGATAGAGGTAGGGGAAGGTTTACAGACGTGTGTGTGTGTGTGTGTGTGTGTGTGTGTGTGTGGTGTGTGTGTGTGTGTGTGGCGGGGGGGGGGGGGGGGGGAGGGGGGGGGAGGATACAACTGTTTTGTTCTAACCGGGGGTGGGAAACACTGGACGCCGACAAGAAGCTTAGCCCTTCACCTTCAACCCCCTCTTGGGGACAGTACACTCCATCCGCTATAATCTACTGGCTTCTGATCATCAACTTCCTCCATGCTGATTTTTTGAAAATCAGTTTCGCAGAGCCACTCATGAAGATTCCATGGAAACTTGTAGCTGGATTAGTTTCAACATGAAGTGACGGCAGGCGCTAATTGTTCCTTCTTCGTTTTCATTGTCTGGAAGGTTGTTTGTCTTGTCTGAAGAAGACCAAAGAGGTCGAAACGCGTGGAGTTTTTCTTGTAATTTGTTTGTCTCTTTCGTTTGGCAGAATTGGAATTTTTCTTTTCAGTTTGTAGCAAGGTATTGCTGTCTGAACAGACCTTACGTCATTGATGGGACAAGGGAAAGCCTGGAGAAAGACGGAGATGGTGGTCCAAAAGAAAAGGGAGAGAATCGGGACAGAAGTGAAGGGAGGTGAAGGGAAGGGATGGGGATGGGAAGGGACGGGGCTGCATCCTACCTTTCTGCTGATGATGTTGTCAGGGTTGTCCCAGGGCACGAAGTCGCCCTGCTCCAGAAGAAGGCAGCCAGGAGGCACCAGACTGCGCACTCCTCCAGAACTCCCTGAACCTTGCTGCTGATTGGCTGTCGTCATTATCGTTTCCATGGTAACCGTCAAACCTCTCTACCTCATAGGACGGAAAGTGTGTCACGTGACTCATGTCGAAGGCACGACGCGATTGGACCGTGGTGACGATGACAATGGGTTCTGTCTGTTCTTCTTCGAGACACTGTGGAAGAGAAGGAAGGGACGAACTATGATCAGTCGTAAGTGATCGGATTTCAATGTGATTCTCCTGGATTCCTTTCCTGAGAACTAAGTCTACTGCTCAGAAAGAAAAGAACTAGTTAACAAAAAGCGTGATGTTGATTATAAAGCTGATTTTTAGTAATAGCGGCAATAACAGTCGCAGTTGAAGCTTATGTAAACCACTAGTAAACAAAAAAGTAACATTGCTAATTAAAAAGCGGACTTCAGTAACAGTGGCAATAATAGTCGTAGTTGTAAAGATACTAATGAATTTCATTGTTGTTGCTGTTGTTTGCAGGTCTGGTGAGTTTTGCTAATGAAGAGGCTTAAGACTTAAACAGACTTAAACTTGTCAGGAAGTAGGATAAAGAAGAATTCATAGCTCAGTGAAACTCGTAGTGGTGTAACAGGCCAGGACCTCTTTGCACAGGAAGTACCGGTCACTCCCCTGTAAATCGGTTTCCTTTTCGGTGCGCTTTCTTTCCGTCACGGATGAACAGTGACTTAATAGAAAACGCTGTTATGTTTTCCAGATGCCGAATAAAGCTACACGTTGGCCCATTCACTGTTCATACCAATCTAACCTTGATATTCATCTGAAAAAAAGTTCTCTGTCAAAGGAGGCGGAAGGGGGTAACTTTAGGAGTTGAGAATCTTGGGAATCTCCAAGGTTATCCGGAGGATAGACAGAACACTGACTCTTCGCTCTTCATATCCACATAGAAGATTTGTCAGATAATTATGCAAGAGAAGCCTCCTATTCAAAACCCCTCTGTATAACTTCCCTTGCAGTGTCTTTAGCAGCGGGGCAGCTGTTTGGGAAAGCGGCTGTGCTGAAAAACGTGGTCATGTTAATGACAGAGGTGAACTCTGTAAGAGAGTTTTACTGGAGGGTAAACAGTGCAGTGTTTTGACCAGCACCGTTCTCGGTGACGTGACGTGTCTCACTCACTCTGACCAACGTGACTTTTTCCGTGAGTAGAATTCCATCTTAAAGAAGGGAGAACTGTTTTTCAAAATCCGCAGAGGTACTATGTGATGTAAAACAATATCTATCCAGTTCTGTTGGTATAGTGTAGTTCTGTGCCATATTCTACTGAATGATCAGGCCCAGACCCTTTTTTTTTAAATTAATGTGGGGAGGATAGGTTCAACAGGACGCTGGCAGCCTGAATACCATGGATTCAATAGAACACTGCTTGTCAGTCTTCTTCTTTCTTCTTCTTCTTCTTCTTCTTCTTCTCTCTTCTTCTGCGTACGCAGGCTGATACTCCTGCGGACACTCCCTATATGGACAGACAGGCATTAATTCCATCTACCCAACAAAGTGAATGGAGTTTTGTGTACATGACCGTTTTTTATCCCGCAATTAAGGCAGCCATACTCCATCTTCGGGGAAGGCGAATGCTATGTGTAACGTGTCATCCATACCAACGGCCAAACTGGCCTTCTCTTCCGAAAGTTGGTGATGGGATTTGACGTGCGTGCAAGATGTTATGCGTGCGTTCACACACGGAACCTCGGTTTATAGTCTCATTCGAAGTATTGTATGGGAAATGGAGTCCGAACTAATATTAACTCCGAGTGGAAAATCCCCCTGTACCGAAACGGCCCGGCAGAGATTCGAACCCGCAACCCTTGGATTACGGGTCCGGCGCTCTACCAACTGAGCTATTCCAGCCCCCTTCTCAGTCTGAGGACCCTAGGTTCGTTAGAACATTGGTTTTTTCAGTATGAGAATGATGGTTGAAAGCCTTGGTAACGCTAGTTACGTTAACTGTGCAGCGGAATTATTTCTTTACTGTCTCATCATTTATGACACTTCAGCAGCAGCACTATCCCCATGCTGTCATTCTGGGTTCCTGCCCACAGCCACACCCTCGTTTACCCCCACCGAAGTCCAGCATCAGCAATTCTTAGAGAGCCAGTCAAAATCAAATCATCATGAGGCAACCCACGGAGGAAACACCACCACACCACTGCCGAGTTTACCACGCTTTGTTCAGAGACGCCTGCTGTAGCCCAACATTCCCAGGACATGATTTGCTCAGCTCCTTACTGATCACAGTAACGGCTACATTGCGGAGCCGATGTGAGTGACGTTCACCCTTCGGAAGGCGCCACAATGTCCGTCCAGTGAATCACCAGGAACTCGCCAATACTGACGGCCTCTACACGAACTGGCCAAGGGCACATAGACATGGAGAGAAAATCGAAACGGAGGCCATGATGATGAGAGAGGGACAAGAAGGGCCACAGATCTGAGACTTTCTCTTTCGTGTAGATCGAGGAGGAGGAGGAGGAGAGGGGGGGGGGAGAGGAGGAAGAGGAGG
>JADBJO010004023.1:120000-125000 GCA_016801955.1 Conus betulinus | reverse complement strand
CACCCCCGGGGCCCGTTTCATTCAAGGTTTATTTTTTTTTGAAAACATGGAAGCATGGTCTATTAAAAACATTCACTTCAAAACAGTCCAGTCTGGGTGCAACACGTATCCATAAAGATACACGGGTTATACATGTCGTTTTAAAGTTTGAAAAAAGTGTGTGTGTGTGTGTGTGTGTGTGTGTGTGTGTGTGTGTGTGTGTGTGTGTGTGTGTGTGTGTGTGTAGGGAGAGGGTGGTGGTGGTAAAGAAAGTGACAAAAAAAAAAAAGAAAAATCAAACCAATATTGATGAATTTATTTCTGTGTAGTTTGAAATTACTCCAGTTTTCGCTATGTTTTAGGGGGCGTTTTTGTCTTTTTTTTTTCCCGATAGCACGCTCTTATTTATCGATCTTTATTCCTTCCTCGTTTTTCTTTTTCTCTGGTCTTTCGCCGCCCAAACTGTTCTCCACCTTGGATTCGGTCTCTGGGGTTGAGGAAGGAGAGGCAGGTGGACAACAGTTTCAGCTGGTCTCCTGGGCCAAAACATCTGTGGGACTCATCCTTCATGCTTTCATGTCATCAGTCTATTGTCCGGTGGGTCTAAGAGACAGGCATGAGCAATCTGCCTGACATGCCTGAATGACCTTCACTCCTGACTGGAGGTGGGAAAAACCAGGTATGACTGATGTTTACACTTCGTCTCCACTGAAGAAAATGGGGGAGGGGCAAGAAGGGGGGGGGGGGGTGGGGGTGGGGGTGGGGGACACATGCATGATTGGTCTTTACATTTGGGTTTTTTTTTCTGAAGGAGATTGGGAATCCATGCATCACTGGACTTTACACTTGGTGTTCTCTGAAGAGTGTAGGGAAGACATGCATGATTGATCTTTACATTTGTTTTATGGATGTAGGGAAGCCCATGCATGATTGATCTTTACACTTGGCCTTTTTTGAAAGGTGAGGGGGAGTCATGCATGACTGGGCATTGCACTTCGTCCTTCTCCCAAGGACATGTAGGGGAGTCATGCATGACTGGGCATCGCACTTCGTCCTTCTCCCAAGGACATGTAGGGGAGTCATGCATGACTGGGCATCGCACTTCGTCCTTCTCCCAAGGACATGTAGGGGAGTCATGCATGACTGGGCATCGCACTTCGTCCTTCTCCCAAGGACATGTAGGGGAGTCATGCATGACTGGGCATCGCACTTCGTCCTTCTCCCAAGGACATGTAGGGGAGTCATGCATGACTGGGCATCGCACTTCGTCCTTCTCTCAAGGACATGTAGGGGAGTCATGCATGACTGGGCATCGTACTTCGTCCTTCTCCGAAGGAAATTAAGGGAATTGTTATCCTGGTGGCATTTTAACGAAATACATCTGATATCACACGAAACTCGAACTTCTACATTTACCTTAAAGACCAAAGGGAAGGCAACACGACTATTGATCGTTTGGTCTGGTGCAGCTGCTGAGGTCACCAAAGCAAGTCACCTTGGGCAGGCAGTCTCCATGACGTGCGGAACCAATGGTCCGCATAGCAGACAAAACGCAAAGAGAATCCTTCTCTCGTCTGCTTCTCTCCAGCATGTTCATATCCTACCCAGTGGTTTCTGTTTGCCGAAACAGTTTCACGTTGACTCGGTGGGCAGGACGTTGTAGGTGGACAACATGAGGACACCATTTTGTGTCTCTCCTCCCGCACATACGGTAGGTTCTAGTAACTTCTTACAGTAAACCATAGGCTTCCTACGAGGCGAATCTTTTGGATTTGTTAGTGTACCCCCCCCCCCCCACCCCCCCTTCTGCAAGATCTTTCAGAAAGGTCAGCTTCTTTCTGTACAGCCCATGTGTGTTCCACTGTAGCACTCTCTATGGCGTGGACTTTGTATCTGCTTCTTCCTGTGCAGTCCACGTGTATTCCACTGTAGCAATCTCTATGGCGTGTGACTTTGTTTCTTCTGTCATTGTCACGTCTGGTTTATCCCCACAGCCCTCGAACAGGGCAGGGGGAACCACCAGTACCGCTGGGTACGTCCACTGGAAGAACAAGGTCAGCCATTCTTCCGTCCACGCTGGTCTCCCAACGGCATAGAGCTAATAGACGATGACTGGAAATCTGGAAGGAAGATAATCCTTGTTATTGCTCTTGTTGAGCAAGAGTGACCCACTGTTTTCACAGGGCCAATGGGACTGGTGGACACGCCCCCAGCGATTTAGTCTATCAGTTCGCACACTTCATTCAGAAAAAGAAATTGCCACAACTTGGGTAGGAAACGGTGCGACTGTGATGCAGACGGTCAGTATTCCGATCGTTATTCTGGCATGACTTTTAGATAAAATATTTGACTGTCTAGACCTATTTGCTTGGTTGCAAGACTGAGAAAAGGTAACTCTGTTTCCAGTGAAAAAATAAACATTATCTTCTCCTGATTTTTTTGCCCTCGGAACAGGTCTATTTTCTCTCCGTCAGCGTAACAGTTCAGAGAAAGAAAAAATGCTAAAACATGAGAGTGTAATGGTGCGCCGGCAAAGCAAAACACAATGTTATTAACAGTTCGACTTCACTTACTATCATTGATCGATTCGGCTTTACATGTCTTGTGTTTGATGTGAAGTTTGTTCACCGGATGATAATTGCGCGAACCTCGTAATGATCTGAACCTTTAAACTATGAAAAGGTAACTCTACTTGCACCAGAAAGACAGAATTATCTTCCCATGATTTTTTTTCCAGGTCAGGTCTAATGAAAAGCCTAGAGATGTCCATCATTGGAGCTTAGTTATGGTACAGGTTGAGTGTCTTCCGTGTGTGTACGGGCTCATCACCTAAGACTTCGGCAGTTTTTTTGTTTTTTTTTTTTTTGGGAGATCTACTTCTCAAGGTTGTTGAGGTCATCCTATCGGTTTTTTCTGTTCAGTTTCTCTCCAGTATCATCGTCATCTTTGGATGGTGGCTGGCTTGTTCCGAGTAACATCCTCATAAACGACTTGTTCATCAAGACTGGTGGACAGCATCTGTCTGGCTATTTTACTAGAACTCGGGCATGGTTGATATGTATACCGGTAATGCCGGTGGACCCGAAGTCTTCTCACCGGAGCTGTGGCGCAGCCTTAGAGGTAAGAAGCTTACGTTAGTATTTGACGTCTGCTGAATTAATTGCCATTCAAGGATAACGAGCTATAATCTATCTGTGTGATGGTTTAGAGTCTGATCCGTGGGTACCAGGGCGTGCCCACACGCCATTTGATTAATATTTGGCACGTTTGAGGGCCGGTCTCCTCTCAAACCTTTCAGGTTGCCCTGGAGGTTCGGTACATGGCTACCACCTGTCACTACGTGAAGAATTTTTGATGACTGGGAAACTCTAGAAAATCTGCTTTTTTTTTGTACCCTGCTATTTACACTGCAGCTAGACAGAATGACGGCTGAAGGAGAGAAGAGACAAACATACAAACTCTTCGCCAACATGAACGTCGCGTTTTAAAACCAGTTGGTAAGCGGTAGACGATGAAGTAAAACACACACACACACACACACACACACACACACACACACACACACACACACACACACACACACACACACACACACACACACACACACGCTTCGCTTCGCTTCTGATCTCTGATTTACTGCTCACTCTTCAGGCAGATAAGTCAATACATTTTCTATCAATTCTTGACTTTATCACTGCCTATCGTCGTCAGCAGTCACGATATCCAGAACGTCCTCACGTGGGTTTCTGGCCTTGTGTGTGTCAGAGGAAGTAGATTTGACCAACTGGCCAGAAACGCTGGTAATGAAGAATTGTCAAGAACGTCAGACTGCAGAGAAAAAACGGGAATACACACGACCACACCGATGCAATTTGGGAAAAAAATGTATGCAGTGTTGTTGAAAATGAAATTCATGTTCTTTACGAGGAAAGTAACAGTGCCGAGTGTGGGGGTCCATGTCTGTTCCGGCAGCTTACACCAGTACCAATGCATATTTTGACCATCACCAAGTTATGTTGCTAGACCTCTAGCGCTTTCAGGACAGAAACTTTCAGAGTCTTAATCACCCTGCATAATCCTACAACAAAAACTTCGTTCTTTCAAAAAAACAACAACAAAAAAAAAAAAACGTTATATAGTATAACAACGTCTCCAAAGCATTTGAAAAGGGAGTTATTTGAGAAGAGAACAACATACAAGAACCATTCTTAAATGGAACAACTAAGTTAGTCAGCTATAAGCTCTGAGCCGAGGTAGATAAAAAAAAAAAAAAAACAACTAATGTTGACAACAAGAACTACTCTGGTATCTCATTCAAACTGCAGTCCCACTCCTAGCTGCGCTCCATCCTTCCTCCCCTCTTTCCCTTCTCACCACATCAAGTTTTGTTTTTGGTTCTTTCTCTAGGTGGTTGGCAAGCTAGGCTAGTGTGCGTGCGATGCAGGCTAGGATGGTGTGTGTGTGTGTGCGTGTGTGTGTGTGTGCGTGCGTGTGCGTGCGTGCGTGCGTGCGTGCGTGCGCGCGTGCGTGCGTGCGTGCGTGCGTGCGTGTGTGTGTGTGTGTGTGTGTGTGTGTGTGTGTGTGTGTGTGTGATGCAGGCTAGGATGGTGTGTGTGTCATGCAGGCTAGGATAATGTGAGTGTCATGCAGGCTAGGATAATGTGAGTGTCATGCAGGCTAGGATGGTGTGTGTGTGTGTGACGCAGGCTAGGATGGTGTGAGTGTCATGCAGGCTAGGATGGTGTGAGTGTCATGCAGGCTAGGATGGTGTGAGTGTCATGCAGCTAGGATGGTGTGTGTGTGTGTGATGCAGGCTAGGATGGTGTGAGTGTCATGCAGGCTAGGATGGTGTGAGTGTCATGCAGGCTAGGATGGTGTGTGTGTGTGATGCAGGCTAGGATGGTGTGTGTGTGTGATGCAGGCTAGGATGGTGTGAGTGTCACGCGGGCTAGGATGGTGTGAGTGTCACGCGGGCTAGGATGGTGTGAGTGTCACGCGGGCTAGGATGGTGTGAGTGTCAC
>JADBJO010004023.1:112500-115000 GCA_016801955.1 Conus betulinus | reverse complement strand
CCATGCTACTCGCTTGCTGCGGCTTCCACGTGCAGACTTTGACAGTGACAGTGTCGTAGAACCTCAAAATGCAATGACGGAGGTAGCTGAATAGAGTTCCAGCTGGATTTGGTCGACAGTGACAGTGATGATGAGGACTGGAGAGGGGAGATTAACATCCTATCAGCCATGGGCTCTGAAGGACACATGATGACGTCAACGTGAAGGCGATGCCTAGGATGTACATCCATTAAAAAGACTTAGTCTTGAAGAGGCAGACAAGTGCAGTACACAAAGAACATTTCTCTAAACCATGTACATTTCTAATGCAGTGTACAGTTCTAATGCAGTGTAAATCACGTCATTTTTGTCTCACAATCACAAAAGTGTTTCATTGTGTTGATACTGTTGGCGGTGCTTTGATTACTTTTTTTTGACGCTTGAAAAGCTTTCTGATTTTTCTTTTCCTTTCTTTCTTTCTTTCCTTTTTTTTTCAGTTGTACATGGGGCAGGAGAGACGGGGAGAAAAAAAAAAAAAAACCGAGGAAAGCGAATATCAGGCAAAAAGTAAAAGGCGTAACAAACAGTCTTCTAAAGTAATTGACGTAGCAGGCGGTGCAATTCGTATGTCGGATCAGAAGAGGCATCACTGTACGCTACCCCTAACATGACTCGGCAGCAGTGCAGTGTCTCCTCCGGTGGGTTGTCTCTTGACGACTTGACGTCACTGGGCTCTGTGGATGGCCCAGGAATGACAATTTAGGAGTAGGTGCATATAGGGAATCGTAATGATGGCCTGGGTTAAACCACTTGGGGATACAGGAGATGATGTGGCACTAGAAGTACTCAAATCAACAAATGAATGAAAAATGGATAATCAATCCATCAGTACAGAAACAAAATAAAAGAAAGAAAGAATCAGCGTAAGATATGAATATTGCAAACACAGCAAACATTTACAACTTCGTATTTTGTAAATCATTTTTGAATGAAGGCTTTGTGTGAGCACAAAAACGCACAAAAAGTATGATGATGAAATTTGAAAGAAAAATGGCAACATTTCTTGCCATTCCTCCACGACCAAACTAACAATTACCAAGTGGTCAGTGATATATTTCATTTTTTGTGATACCAAAATTTCCTTGATACCAAATACCTGTCTTTATTGATGTGTGCATGCGTGCGTTAGTGCGTGCGTGCGTGCGTCCGTGCGTGCGTGTGTGTGTGTGTGTGTGTGTGTGTGTGTGTGTGTGTGTGTGTGTGTGTGTGTGTGTGTGTGTGTGTGTGTGTGTGTTTCCTTTCTCCGTTGCACATTTCCTCTGTTCAATCATCAGCTTTACACCACTCTTGGTTTGGGCATTCATTTCCAAAATCAAACGGTCGAAGGCCCCCAGCCTAATGGCCCTACAGGCAGTGATCTACTGAAGGGTCGCCGTGTCCAAGGCGTGGCATCATGGAAGGGGGAATCCATCCATCCTCCTCCCGGTGCCGCTTTCACCTTCCCTGACCTGATTTTCTTACTCATTTACTGCTGGATGAAAAGACAGGGCTTTCAAGCCGTACAAATCAGATTCTACGGGTAGTTCGAACTCTTAATTCCCAAGGCCAGCACTCTAGCCGTGTGACTGCGGGTCCTTCAAACTGCTGTCAGATTTGAAAACGATCATCAGAAACGATTTCCGGAAGATCTTACCTAAAATCATTATCCTGCTGTAATAGACCGGACATTTTCGAAAGAATATTGCAGCTACGTTGGTACGTGGCTGACATGTCAGTACTGATGCTGTTCACCCGTTCTCGTCGCTGGCGTTTCTGATATTTTTGGAAGCAAAAGGAGAGCTGAGTAGGCTACAAAGTGGCCCGCACCACCTCCACACACCCTCGAGTACCATTTATTAATCGTGGGTGGTGATGTGATGTGGAAAAGGACCAGTATTTTTCCAGACTAAATTACAAAATCATTTTCTTCGGTGTAGATGTGTCTGGGTTTGGGAGACTAGGAACATGGGGATGCTTCTCTTCGTGGCTGGCGGACAAGTGGGAGGAACAGGGACTATGAAAATGAGCCCGTCACATCAAAGTGATGAGCTGATTTAGCATTAAAAACTGAAAACAGAAAACGGCACCCTGACACATGATCTAAAATTAGAGGTTGTTACCTTTTAATATCGCAGTAAAAAGAAGAAAACTAAAAACGAAAACTAAAAAAACGATAACCTGTCTTTTTATTATAATGAACAGTACCATAAGACAGCACTTAACTGCTTGAGCGCTAGTCAACTAAAAAAAAAAAAAAAAAAAAAAAAAAAAAAAAAAAAAAAAGCTTTTTTATGAAATGTATCGATCATGGTGTGATTTTCAGATTCAGCGTGAGGCTTCATGGGTAAAACAAATTTACGTTTGATTTTTCTTCAATGAAAACATGCATGTTTTCAAGATGCACTTTCCAGTCCTAAAAACAGGGAAAAATGCAATGATGGTTTTGTTCATTAATGGATGTACGTTTGACAAGTTCAGCTGT
>JADBJO010004023.1:95000-110000 GCA_016801955.1 Conus betulinus | reverse complement strand
GAGATGCGGGAGGAGAGAGAGAGAACGAGTGGGAGAGATGAGAGAGAGGAGAAGGAGAGAGAGAGAGCGAGGACGAGGAGGAGAGAGACGAGGACGGAGTAGATGAGAAAGCAATCACATGCTTTTTTTCATCCGGGCCCTTGCCCCGTTAAGGGGGACTAAGTATGGCTAGCGACTAAGACTTACAAATCTTTTAACAAACTAGCGACTAAGGCTTTACAAAAACTTTTAACAAAACACACATATTCTTTCATAACATTAAAACGTTCATCCATTATAGTTAAGGCGTGATGACTTTATAAGGAGAGAGAGAGAGAGAGAGAGGAGAGGAGAGAGGAGAGAGAGAGAGAGATGAGGAGAGAGGAGAGAGAGAGGAGAGAGAGAGAAGAGAGGAGAGGAGAGAGACGAGGAGAACTGAGAGAGAGGAGAAAACGATTGAAAAAAAAACAAGAGTAAAAGATTACAAAGAAGAAGGGAGTCAACACAAACACACAGATATGGAATAAGTGATCCTCTTATCGAAGGAAGAGAGAGAGAGGAGAGAGAGAGAGAGAGAGGAGAGAGAGAGATTGGAGAAGAGGAGAGAGAGTAGAGAGAGAGAAAAATAATGATAAGAAGTTTACATACACAGAAATAAAGAAATGAAAGGACAATAATTAGATAACATACAAAAATGATAAGAGGACAATAATCCAAGACAACCTACAGAGACGCATACAATAGAGATCAACAGAGCAGAGGAGAATCCCCTAAGGCAGCAAACTTAGATGAACGAGAGAGTACTGTGTGGATCAGTTGCATTCCTTTGTTGTAAGAAAAAATGAATAATAACTAGATACAACAAAAATGCTAAGGACAATAATTAGACAACTACAATGCATCAATAATGCGTCAACCTTTTATGTGGTTATAAGTGCAAAAAACCGAGAACGAACGGTACTACAATCAGTTTGTGTAAGCAGCAATGAATGCCTAGCATCAATAATCGTAACACTTATTTTTCATGGTGTGTGCGTGTGTGTGTGTGTGTGTGGGTGTGTGTGGGTTGTGTGTGTGTGTGTGTGTGTGTGTGTGTGTGTGTGTGTGTGTGTGTAGTGAACGTGTGTGTGTGTGTGTGTGTGTGTGTGTGTGTGTGTGTGTGGTGTGTGTGTGTGTGTGTGTGTGTGAGAGAGAGAGAGAGAGAGAGAGAGGTGAGTGAGAGAGAGAGAGAGGTGAGTGAGAGAAGGAGAGAGAGAGAGAGAGAGAGGAGAGAGGAGAGAGAGAGAGAGAGAGAGAGAGATGCCATTATAATTTACTTTCCTCTTCCATCTTTTTAGTTTTCTTCCTGACTATTCAAACACTACCCAAGACTATAATTATTAACTAAGCGACAATCCATCGAAACGCAGCCGTAATTAACGAAGAGAGAGAGAGAGAGAGGGAGAGAGAGAGAGAGAGAGAGAGAGAGAGAGAGAGAGAGAGAGAGAGAGAGAGAGAGAGACAGACAGAGAGAGAGAGAGACAGACAGACAGACAGACAGACAGACAGAGAAAACATTACTATAAATTTGAATAAAGAGCAATACATCAATATGATCAACATTAATCCGGACACACATTTATCACCTTGCAGTTATAGTGCTCGAAGAAATCAAGGTATTAAGACATCAATCAATTAGTGACAATGCACCAATAAAACCAGCGACCACAAGTCATTCATCATGATATAATTTCAATCATTAATAAAACCGATAGTAACTATATCTCTCATTTATCATTATCTGGTTTTAAAAACATCAGTGGAAAGGAAACAGCGCGTATCAGTATAATATGCAGCAAAACAGAGGGTTGCCCTGGTATGTGTATTTTGTCCCTAATAGCAATGGGTCTGCTGTGAAATGTGTAATTAGTTTTTCCCTGAAGGATTCTGCAATTGAGTACATCGGAGATGTAGTGGAAGTGAATTCCAAGCCACGCTACCTGAGTAAGTTAAGCCTGATTTAAATAGATCTATTCTCGGCGTGGGAACCTGGAATTTGGTTGAATCCCTAGGGTTTATGCTAAATTTAGACTGAAGAGTTTGAGGTGCTAAACCCGATGCAATTTTTTGCATTAGCAGACATTTGTTGACAGCGAACGTTTCTTTTAATGGAAGAGCCCCGCTTTAGTATAATCCCCTTCACTAAGACTAGATGATTTTAATAGGACTGCTTTAAGCGCTCTTTTGTAGACACTCTTAAGAGGTTTCATGGCATTAGCACTAGCAGAATCAAATAGTGTTGAACAGTAATTGATTGAAGAGAGAACATGTGCGTGTAGGAACAATTTCCTGGCATGAAGGTTTAAGAAATGCTTAATCCTGCACAGCTGATATGTTTGTCTAGATATTGATTTACATAAACTGCGAAGGTGATAAGACCAAGAAAGATTATTATCAACATATACTCCTAGAACTCGATGGCTATCCACCACTTCAATTTCCTGATTATTGATAAAAAACAGATGGAGGCTGTGTGGTTGGTTTTGTTTCTCTTCTCTGCCTTGTTGTTATCAGCATTATTTTTGTTTTGTTAGGATTCAATGACATGTGATTTACATTGCACCAATTACTTAAGATATTAGCATTCTTCTGTAATGAAGTGAAAACAGCTTCCAAGCTGGAGCTACTTGTATGGACAGTTGTATCATCACAAAAGAGTTCACATGAATCCTCAATATAAAGAGGGAGATCATTAATATAAACTGAGAACAGCAACGGACCCAACACAGAACCCTGAGGTACGCCATGTTGGATAGGTAGCTTCTCTGATAAGTTGTTGTTGACACAAAACGATTTGTTGACGGTCTTCTAGGAAAGATGTTATCAGTTGTAAGGTATTTCCTGTTACACCATATGATAAAAGCTTCCTGCATAACAGTTTGTGGTTATTACATCAAAAGCCTTTGCAAAATCAACAAACAGTGCTCCACAATATTTATTCTCATTAACACTGGCTAGCCATTGATCTACTAGTTTGTAAGCGCTGTATGACAAGAATGATTTTTCCTGAATCCTGATTGATTTTTATTTAGTAGGTTGGAGGAATCAAAATGGTGGCAAAGATGTTTATTTATGTGTTTTTTTCAAGGGCTTGGACAGAACTGGCAAAATGGATATTGGTCTGTAGTTCGATGGCTCAGATTTGTCTCCAGATTTGAAAATGGGTATTACTTTAGCAACTTTGAACTGAGCGGGAAAGTGACATTTATCAATGCATAAATTGTAAATATAGGTAAGAGTTTCACATATAACAGGTGCTGATAGTTTCAGTATTTTTCCATCAATCCCGTCCAGTCCGCGGCTTCCTGTCTGCTTTAATGGCATAAAGCTTGGTAAACATCACTAACTGTCATAGGCGGAACAGGTGTTGCTGAACGAATGTTCTTAGCATTACAAAATTTTTTTAATTGTTGTAATTCATTTGAGTCAGTATTCTTTTCTTTGACAATGTGTTCTGCAACTGTTGTAAAGTGTTGGTGAGTTCATTGGTGTTATGCTGGTAATGGGACTTGTCTTTGACTGTGAAGTTTTATTCGTAAGTTCATTTATTGCTTGCCATATGGACTTCGAATTTTGTTTGTTGGCTACAAGTTCACGAAAAAAAAAAATTCATTTTTGCTGTCCGTTTGAGTGAGTTGACTTTATTACGTTGCCTTTTGAATCCATCCGACTTCCCTTCTGCTTCAAGGAGATCGTCGCGTAAGAAAACAAGCAGCTTGTATTTCATCAGTCATCCACTTTGTTGTGCACTATGTTTAACTCGACGCGTTTGAATGGCGCATGCTTGTCATAAACAGAATTAAACGTGTGTAGCCAGTACTCTAGCGCTTTCTGGGATCAGTGTAATTATAAACATTAATAAAGGGGAATTCGTGAGGTCAGTAAGAAAGGTATCTTCGTGGAAGTGTCCAAAAGATCTGTAAGTGATGTGTTTGTGGCCAGTTTTAGGAATTTTGATTCCACTTCTTTTCCACGTAATGCATACTGGAAAGTGGTCGCTGCATCCATTCAAAGGCACACATTTCTCTATGACGTTTTGTGGTTCAGAAAGGTAGATGTGGTCAATTAATGTTGTGCTAGTGAGTGTTACTCTGGTTGGCATGTCTATAATTTGAGATAAGTTGTATGAGGTAGTCCTATCTGACCATGATGTTTGGCCCTTCAATAGATCAATGTTGAAATCACCTAAAAGTATTAATTCTGTGGCATCAAGCGACGCTGCATCCATCATGGCTGTAAACTTGTCCATCCAACCAGCATTTTCGGCTGGGTTTCGATACACAAATCCTATTTTGATGGGTTTTGTTCTCTTTAACTTGATTACTAACCAAACTGCTTCAATTCCAAAAACTTTCAAGATCATACAAACGTTGGGCATTTAATGTTTCATGAACGTAAAGTAATATGCCTGTAGATTTTGATTCGGTGGGATCTCTGCGTACAATATTGTAGCCAGAGATTAAAACAGCGGCATCAGGGACATTATCTGAAAGTCTTGATTCAGTGAAGCCAAATATATGGAAGGGTTTGTCTTGATTGTACAGTATAGTAGGAACCTCATGTAACTTGTTTTGTATATGGTTTATATTAAGATGTCCAATACGTAGTCCGTCTTCCTGTGGCCACTTTGAAGATGATTGCACCATTTATGCAACTAAAAAAAAAAAATATATATATATATATATAGCAAGGATACACTTGAAATACAAACTCAATATGTCTGTATGGTATACACACACAACAACTATCTTCAATTCAAAAGATAATGAATATGAGAAACAAGGAAGTCAAAACTACAAATAAGTGTGATACAACACACTTACACCAAATCCAACAATGCTCAATGAAAAAGGATAATGAATATGAAAAATGACAAAGTTAAATTCACAAAGTTACGTAACACGCTTGTGGCAAGTGTCACTGAAGCTTTATCCACACCACAGCAGGTTTCTGAGCGTGCTCACACACCATTCAGGTATAATAAAACTATGATATAAGAGTCTTGCTTTCTTCACAGATGCTAATAATGTAGTTCGCAACAACTTTATCTTTTCAGCTTATCAGATGGTCGGCAGATTCGGAATTACACAGTCCACATTGGCTGATGCATATAGTTCAAAGTCTGCACTTTCAACACGAGTGTATATATACTTATAACATACACACACACACACACACACACACACACACACACACACACACACACACGCACACGCATGATTCAAGTCTATGAGAACTGGCCATAGTTTGGTGGCATTGGCATGAAGTGTGGCCACTGCCAAAAAGTAGGTGGGAAGCTACGAGGAAAAGAAGGGAAGAACATAGGAGGATACACAGGCGGTGGCATCATGGGTGGTGGTTGTGGAGGCGAAGTGTAGTCCTCTCTATTACCATACGAATTAGTTCCCCGCGTGGTAGTAGGCCTGCTGTCCGGTCGTCGAAGTGGATGGGTGGGGTTTAGAGTGGGGGTAGGGAGGGGAGGGAGGAAAGACTTCCGAGTAGTGTGGGTTCGGCCGGAGAATGGGGAAGAGTAGGAGGGTTCTGGGGTTGAGAGGACTGTGATGTGTGATTGTTTGTTGGTAACATATGTGGAGTAGGTGAATGGACGGGAGGAGGAAGGGAGCGGTGATGTAACAAGGGGGAAGAGGAGAGACGTCCAGTGGGGCGAGGCCTGTGGTCACTGCCCCTCTTGGTGCCGATGCTGTCTGCCCTGTTTTCTCGCAAACAGATTTTCAGCAAGGCGTGCTGTCCCTTTCTTCGTTGGCAGAATGGCATTTTGGTACAGTGCCATTCTGGGTGCACCACTGCTGGTGGTGAAGACAGCAGTGTGGTCCCTGTAGTGCACACCCACCATGCCGTCACACACCTGCTGCAGGTTCCTGTTGCTGTGTTGAATGACTGCATTGAAGGGGTGTCGTCCTCTGGCAGGCATGATAGCAGAGGCTAGCAGTGACGCTTTGGGAAAGACCCTCCGGCACTGGGAAGAAGGTCTTTCCACTTGTCACTGCTGATGGCACTGTCTGCTGAGGCCTGGACTTGTGCACAGTCGTGGATCCCAACATGAACTGCAGCTAGTCTCACACGGTAGTTGAGGGTGTCTGGCCACTGAGCCACTCGGTCAGTTGGGTCACTGTCAGGTCACTGACACACACTTTTTGGGGCTTGCTGTTGGGAGGTGAGGAGCGGGAGGGATCCACCCCTTTCACTACATCATCCCCCAGCAGAATGGTAGTGGTGTCCTTAGTGACGCTGACATGTTGGAGAGGGTTGGGGGTGGAGGTATGCTGACTGAGGGACTCAGACACTGGTGTGGAGTCTGCTTTGCCTGCGCTGTGTCCACTGTCAGCGTTGCTCTCTGTGGCAGCGGCATTCGGCTGGGTGGGCAATATGGGAGATGATGATTTGTGGGTGGATGATTTGGGGGAGGGTGGTTTTGAGGATGCAGTCTTGGAGGGCAGTTTGTGATTTGAGGAGCGGGGGAGAGGTTTTTGTGTGTTAGGGCATCTATGTCAGTCTTGAATGTCTGTCTTGCTTCTTGCAGTGCTGCACGAAGGGCTGAAACTTCAGCTTGTAGGGACTGTGTTGTTTGTAAAAACTCCTCCTTGGACACACAGTCATCATGGCAGCAGCACACATCTGGCATATTCCCTGAAGAGAGAGAGAGAGAGAGAGAGAGAGAGAGAGAGAGAGAGAGAGAGAGAGAGAGAGAGAGAGAGAGAGAGAGAGAGAGAGAGAGGGGAGGAGGGAGGGGGGGGGGGGGGGGGGGGGGGGGGGGGGGGGGGAAGGTAGAACACGCACTCCACGCACACTCAGATAACATCGAAAAACAAACAAAAATTCCGCACACATGATCATGGAACTATTGAACAAACAAAAAGTCCGCACACATAATCATGTGCCTATTGATTAAGCCATGAATAAAACTGCGGCTAAATGGATGCACGAACTGTTGAAACTATTCCCGAGATATTACTTGACCGAGAAAACAAAAACTGCACGTGCAGGTTGTGAGATAAGAAGATAACACAGTATGTGCGCATAAACGATTTTTATCGAGTGCTCGCACTGGCCAATGCGAGTAAATAGTATCCTCGTTATGTCTTGTAAAAATAAATTAAGAGAGCTGAGCCATTTTTCAGTCCAGAACTCGAGCGTTTTATTTTTAAGAAAACCGACCGACTGGATTTCATATTTATTTCGTTTCCTCATTTGTTTTGTCACATTTCCCGTATTTAATTTTGCACAACTACAGTCGATCATGTGACGTAGGTAAAGATGGCTGACTTTTGTTTTGGTTCGGCGGCGTGTGATATTATTTGTGTCGTTTTTACAGAATGAGAACGTATTTATCCCCATTACAATGGCTGCTGCCGATCCTGTAAGATCATTGAGTCGTTTATCCAGTGATAAAAGCGGATCTTTCTCTGATGATGTCGTGTCTTTGGATTCTTGGTCAGAAAAACTGGAAGCTTCTGTTTCCAAGGAATGGCCGGCGGAGAGTGAAAACCGTCCCCGTTTGTCATCCGCAGGCAGCTCTGGTAGATCAGGGCTGAGTCACCAACGGATGAGACATCCTTCTTTTAGTGATGTTCGAAAACACAAGTCTGTGGCACTGAGATCAGCACCTCCAGATTCCAAATCCACTGCGAGAGACAAGCCAGTGGGTATCTCTCTACCATATCCGGAAACGTTGCTCTTACAAGTCATAGTCAGAGTATGCCAAGCCGAGATTACGGACATTACGGCCAGTCAGGACGACGAAGCTCGTCCGCCTCAGGCTCTTCTGATTCAGGATCCAGTCCTTTGCATTCTCCGAGACACTCCAGTCATGAACTTTACCCCCAGTCTCCAACTCGGAGGATTCCAGCCTCGGGCAGTCATTACAATCAAGGGGGCCACTTTCAGTTTCATCTACGCCCACACTACAACAGTTCCCCAGTCCACAGGGGCTCGGCAGGACACTCTGCAGGCAGCACATCAAGGCAAATCCATGCCCCCCATCAGCATTCGCCCCTTCATCAGCATCACTTCAATCCTAACAGCCCCCGCCACCATCAGTATGGGGGTATGACATACTACTCCAGCCAGTTTCCCCACCAGAGCAGTTACCACTCAGTCAGCAATGCCCCCATCGACCAAATCCTGGAAAGGGAGGGGGAGAAACTGAAAACCAAGATGAAATCCATGTGGAACAATGTCAAATATGGTGAGATGTTTAAAGTAGAAGGTCTGCAGACTTGAATGATTAGTCAGTTATAAGGTATGAGTAACATTTTCATTAGTAGCACTGCCCTTATTTGTTATTATTGTTGTGTTGTGTTGTTGTTGTTGCATGAAAGATTCATAATATTAAAGATGAAAATGTGGATGGTACTACCAGTCTACGGTATGGTACAGTTCTAATAAGTAGGGAAGCTTCTAACTTCTTGAATATGTTTTATGTTGATATGATACGATATGATATGAATACTTTATTATCTCAAAAGATGAGAAATTAAGATCGGTGCATAATAAACAGTATCACAAGACAACATGCAGGATACAAGAATCGTCACAATCAAGTGGCCACTTATAGAATTTATATACATGTACAGTTATTATCTCAAAAGATGAGAAATTAAGATCGGTGCATAATAAACAGTATCACAAGACAACATGCAGGATACAAGAATCGTCACAATCAAGTGGCCACTTATAGAATTTACATACATGTACAGTCCAACACCCCCACCCTCCAACACACACACACACACACACACACACACACACACACACACACATACACATTCACTCACTCACTCACTTACTCACTCACTCACATGCACACACACACACTGTAATCATTTGAAAAACCTCATACACCTGCACATGTATACACAAGCACACTCAAAGGCTTACACTCACAAGCAAATACACACACACACACACACACACACACACACACACACACACACACACACACACACACAAGCACACATATTTGCAAATACACTATTTTCACACAAGCACACACCCCTCACCACCCTACACCCTCTCTCTCTCTCTCCCCCTCTCCCCCCTCAACCCCCCCCCCCCCCTCCCCTGTCTCTTTCCCTCTCTCTCACACTCCTTCCAGTCACTAAGCATGAAAAGTGGTACCTACAAAAGACATCATGAATTAAACAGATAGATCGACCTGAGTATAAACGTTTTTTTCTGCCCAAGATTTGACTCTAAGGGTCCTAAAACGACGTCCAGATGGTAAAATTTCATAATATTTTGCTAAAATATGGCTATCATCACTGGCAATCTTATTGCTTTCCTCTCCATTCGTCTGTCATACAATTCTTGCATTCCAACTTGTTTCCTTTCCAATCACTTTGCTACACACATTCACCACATCATCATTCAATACTCGCTTGCTCTTCACACCCAAACTTCCATACCAGCACATAAAAGAAGCAGTGAGCAATGACTCAAAACAACATCTGTAGCAAGTTTGTAAGATTACAGGGTTAACACCAATGTTTCGTAGCTTTTGCAAACAGAATATTCATGACTGGCAATTTTTATGGATTTTAGTAACATTGTTATCAAAAACTAATTTATCATCGATAATCATTCCCAGATATTTATATTCATTCACTCGGTCAACAGCTTTTCCATTAATTATAAGGTCTGGCACAGGTTCCGGGTTCTTCCGAACATTGATTAAGATTTCTTTTGTTTTTTGCACATTAAGGGCAAGAAAGTTGTCTTGTCTTTACACCAGCTGCAGAACTTTTTGATTTTGTCAAAGTAAACTGAATCAGAGTTTGACATATCTAGAATAGCAGAAACATCAGAATATTTAATGAGTGGAGTTTTCTCTGTGCCTCTACTGACATTAGTATATAAAGTAAACAAAACGGGGGGAGACAGAACTGTGTCCTGGGGCACCAGTAGAAGTCGAGCGTTCAGAGGATAGTGCAGACTGAAAACGAACAGACTGATTTCTGTTGCACAGAAATCTGACAATCCATGAAGTAAGCTTTGGGTCAACACCTAAGTCAAGCAATTTCATAGCTAAGAGATGTGGCTGTACATATAGTATTAAAAGCAGAGGAAAAATCAATTAAAAGAATACGCATGAAAGAACCTGGTTTGTTTAAGTGGAAGACAGCATTGTGAAGGAGAGTTAGAATAGCGCCATCTGTACCTCTATGGGGTTTATAATCAAACTGAAAGGGGTCAAGGTACTGACCAACAAAAGTTAACAAGTGACGGAGAACAATTTTTTCAAAGCACTTCATAACTATGGAGGTCAGAGAGCTCTACATGGCGACAGTCATTCAATGTTGTAGGATTTCTTTTCATTGGGACAGGGCAGACAGTGGATTTTTTTTCCAGATACTGGGTACAGAGCATGCCTTAAGAGACCAGCTGAAAATCTTACAGAAAACATTGCAAAGTTCAGAAGCACACAATTTCAGCAATCTTCCCCTGATATTATCTGGACCCATTGATTTCCTTCACAACATCCCCCATGGATCTCAAAGTCTTGTTCATCTCCCTTGTCTTTGATCCTTTTGTTTAGCTCTGTTACCACATTGTCTACCGTCCCACCCAGATCATGTCTTTCAGAAAGCTTGTTAAAGCGACAGTTTGCAGTATATGCTGTCAGAAACATGTCCTTGCTTACTGTACATTGTTATAGCAGTACTAGCACTAGTAGAAGGGGTGCTGTCAGTATACTGCCATAGGCTTGTTGTTGCAAGTGGTTTACTGCTTATTTAAAGGTGTACTTGAAAGACTGATGGCGAACAGGTAAATTTTATGTCATGTAGCTCTATATTTAGGTTCTCTTTTTAAATGAGAAAAAGTTTTGGGGAAAAATCGGTTATAAACACATAGATCTGTTTATTTCAAACCCTGTGCCTTGGATGGATCATCTTGACATCATGCTTTGTGTTACAACTATATTATACAAGTCCGTGTGCTGATCCAAAATGGCACTGTAAACTAAAAGACCTGAACTTTTGTACTTTCACAGTCCCACAACCACTATATACACACACACACACACACACACACACACACACACACACACACACACACACACACACACACACACACACACACACACACACACACACACACACACACACACACACTCATACACACACACTCATGTATGCACATTTAACTCACAAATTTATTACCAAAAGAACGCAAGTTGAATTTATATTATACACAACTAGTACTACAGACCTGTCTGCCAGCTGGAATAATTAGTCTTGATTGTGAGGTTGGTGCGTCCATGATTGGCATGTAATTAATTGAGCAGTTGAACCATCCCTGGCAATGATTTGAAAAAACATTGATTGATTGAGAGAGAGAGAGAGAGAGAGAGAGAGAGAGAGAGAGAGAGAGAGAGAGAGAGAGATGTAATCTGTATTCCGAAGTGTAACAGATTTAAGCAAGAAGATGCTTCATTCATCATCTGGCTCTTGTCCCTTCAGAGAGTAAGGATACTAACAGTAACACAGAATATTGAAATTTAAGTGTTCTGTTACACAATATAGAACTGATTTAACAAGAATAGTGATTATTCAGTCTAGCAGAATTTAAGAAAATCACAGAAACTGTCACACAAACACACTTGCACATGCACACACACAGGCATGCACGCACGCATGCATGCACACGCGCGCGCACACACACACACACACACACACACACACACACACACACACACACACACACACACACACACACACACACACACACACACACACAGAAATAGAGCTATGGAGCATGCATATCTCCTATGCAGAGAGAGAACAATATTTGATGAGTAAATAGTAATAGTAACTAGAATGACATAGCCCTAAGAAGAATGGACAGTAATTCATAAGGCGGTCATATATTGAAGTGCAGCTGCATATATATTTATATTCAACATTCTTGTTCATAAAGCAAGGTTGGTTTTCAAGGCAGTGAGGAGTAAGTGATACTATTGTTGTGGATGGCAGACAGAGGACAGACAGACAGACAGACAAACAGAAAGACAGACAGACAGAGAGATAAAAATTATAATACTGTGTAAAAAAAAAGTGATTAAGTCATAATAAAGACAGACAGAGAGATAAATTATAATACTAATTACTATGTAAAAAAAATGATTAAGTCATAATATTATCATTAGAAAAAAGTTTAAGTCATAATATCATTAAAGAAAAAACAGTAACACCATAAAAAAAATAATTATCTATCCGCTAACCTCCTCCCACCTTCATAGAAAATATGATTGTATTCAGCAGTACGCTTGATCACATGTATACAGTGCATTTGTACACATACAGTGTGATACACACGGCATGATTCGTTGAGTGCATCATAAATCTTTCAAATATATACATAATATACATTTGCACACTCTGACATAAATATATGTGCAATTATTAACACTGTAATGATTATTGAAAAAAAAAAAAGATTGAAACAACATGTAAGTTTTAGAGCAACAGCCACTTAAAAAAAAAAGTAAATTGCGTGTTGATGATGATGTGCCAATAAAATATATATAAAGGCATTTGTAACATAAATACTGCATACATAACTAGTGAGAGCGTACCAAATAATTATGTTGAGAGAGAGAGAGAGAGAGAGAGAGAGAGAGAGAGAGAGAGAGAGAGAGAGAGAGAGAGAGAGAGAGAGAGAGAGAGAGAGAGAGAGAGAGTGCAAGTATTTACTGTTGGTAACAGTATAACAATGTTAGGCATGATGTAAGCTACCAAAGACAGGGAAGAGAACAGAATTAAGTCTAATTTAATCATCTGTGTTGTTGTTTGCCATGATGATGATCTCATTAGGTTTGTACCAGTTGATAAGGGCATAGGGCCAAAGTCTCCAATCTTGTTCTGTGTGCTCGGGTATCAACATCAAGCATAATCACAGTTTGTTATATAACTGATACATGTATACATATGTAGCATATTGTCAGCAGATTTGTGAAAGTGCTGCTAGCATTTTGTTCATTTTTAATTTCTCAAGACCGTGACTTGCAAAGTTGTTCAAGTGTGTTCCAAAGTGTTACTGTAATTTTTTCTCTTCAAGTTTTTAGGTGCTTAGAAAAGACCCTTTTAAATTATGAAAATAACCAGTTTTTTTTTTTTTTTTTTTTTTTTTTACAAAATCTTGTTTTTAAAGACAGTAACTTGCACAGTTGTTCCACTCTGTTAATGTTACTGTAGATTTTTCATATAAAGTTTGGTGTTTATAAAAGATCTTTTGATGACAAAACATTGTTAAATTAGTTCTCTTGGAATAATGTTTAGAGACTGTTGATGTATGATCCATACGTGGGTGTGTGTCTAGACAAGAAAGAAGATGGTTAAATTCTGTGAGAAGGCAGGTTTGTAGACCTGTGTACATTGTTGATTCTACCAAGATCATTTGTGGGGCAGAGAAATCTATACACAGACTTTATTGTGTACAATGAATTGCTCCTTGCCTTGGGATCTGAGTTGTAATAACACAACAGATTCAGTACTCTGTCAGATCTTCCTGGTAGCCATGTTGTACAGGCATGGACACAAAATGAAAACAGAAAAAAGTCTACAGAATGAAAAATGAACAAGCCAGTTAAGATAAATCAAAAACAGGAAAAGACTACAGAATGAAAAATGAACAAGCCAGTTAAGATAAATCAAAAACAGAAAAAGACTGCAGAATGGTGACTGCATAAACCAGTTAAGATAAATCAATAATCAATTACTAGTCAAACAATAAACCAAACAATAATCAATTACTAAAAAAGGCAAAATGAGCAAAATGAGCAAAACTTGAATCAGGTCGGTCAGTTAGACAAACTTAAGGATTAGAGCAGAATGGTGACCAATCTGCTCACATTTTAGAAAGTTTATAAATACAGATTCAATAGAATTGCGCTTTCTTTACGAGTGGGTTGGAGTGAGTAGTGGGATAGGGATTATGAAGTGTTTCTTGTTCTTGTTGGTGCTGTGGTGTTATTTGTTTTTTTTTTTTCAAAATGAAGATGCTGCTGTACTTTTCCTAAAAAAAAAAAAAAAAAATGCCCCCAAAAAGGGAACATTGAAAAAAAAAAAAAAAGGGAATATATTATGTGGAGTTTTTCACTGTTTTAGTCTGCAACATTTTGAAGGATTCAGAAGAATTCATTCTACCTGACAGGGTGGACAATAAAGACGAAGACGTCCTTCAAGTATGACAGCCCCATATTTCTGCTGGGTCGGTGTTACCATAGACGAGCTGAAGGTGAGGAAGCATGCTTAATCAGGTGAACAATGTTCTTTAAACTTTAACTATCTCTGCAGTGACTTGAACACACAAGCAAGACCAAGAGCACAGCAAAGTTATTCAAGCAAAATTCAAACTATGTTAGGAAAAAAAAAAATCAATCTCCATTAAAAAATGCTTTAAAATGCTGCTCTTTGCTCTGTGTGTGTGTGTGTGTGTGTGTGTGTGTGTGTGTGTGTGTGTGTGTGTGTGTGTGTGTGGTTGTGTGTGTGCATACATGTGTGTGTGTGTGTGGGCGCGCGTGTGTGCATATGTGTCATTGTGTGTGTGTATGCACGCGCGCATGCATGTGTACGCACATGTCAATTGGCTTGGTTAGTGGGAGTTTACACAGCAATTTAACGCTTGCAGTATGTACGAGAATGCCCAGTCATTACCACTGATGTCAGGATGTCAGTTGAAGAATATTGTTTATCATTCATTCCTGAAAAAAAATGTTGAAATGTATGTTCGCATGTGTGTGAGAGAGAAAGAGAGAGACAGACACAGGGAGACAGACAGAGACAGAGAGAGGAAGAGAGACAGACAGACAGAGTATGTCACACATACACACATGCTATGCTATGTGTATTTATAATGAACCTGAAGAAGTAAACACTGAACTGGGACCTACTCAGTGCCAACAGTCATGGCACACATTGAGTTCAACTTTCACTGTCAGATAATGCATAAGTGGCTGCAGTG
>JADBJO010004023.1:80000-90000 GCA_016801955.1 Conus betulinus | reverse complement strand
AGGGAGTCTTCAGTTATGGTGATCTCAATTTCCTGAGCAGTCATTTGTGTATGTGGGGGAGGGGGGGAAGGCACCGCTGGCATTATGCGGATAGTGCAATCCAGAGCTGCCTTAAAACAAATTAGTTTTGGGCTCTCAGTTTGCTGTCAAAAGACAGAAACAGCCATTCTTTGTTGTGTCCTGATGAAACTGCAGCTGCGACAAAGAGACCGCTAATGACCTGTGGTCATAAAACTGGTGCTGTGGTCACTGAAACTGCAGGTTGGACAAGAGACTGCTAATGCCCTTGTGCTGTGGTGATGAAACTGCAGGTTGGACAAAGAGACACCTAATGCCCTTGTGCTGTTTGAAAGGGAATTGCAGTAATATTTCAGAGGCAACACATTAAAAGTAACGATTTATATTTGTATCATGTCATGTGATTTACAGTAGAAATATGGGGTCATGCTTTCTGGCGCAGATATTTTTGCACTGGAAAGTTGTGCTACGAGTAAGTGCAATGGGTTCTGCTTACATGTAATTGGAATTATTTTCAAATCTGAAGCAGAAAGTTGACCAGCTCAGCATATGCCTGGCCCAGCTTGTGTGTTGTTTGTGGAAAGACGCTTTCTGCCTCCCCATTAGGCACTAGAAGGGTGTAGTCGAGTAGGGGGGGGGGGGGGGGGGGGAACCATGTACTTTTGAAATGAAACAAAAAATCAATGAGGGTGAACTTTAAAGGAATAATGGGTATGTCCACAGAACATGGAAATATATTATTGTGTCAGGAATGGTCATGTTTTACACTTTAACCCCTCTTCCTCTCTGTCTCTCTCTCTATCTGTATCTGTCTGTCTCTCTCTTTCTCTCTCTCTCTCTCTCTCTCTCTCTCTCTCTCTCTGTCTCTCTCTCTCTCTTTGTGTCTGTCTGTCTGTCTGTCTGTCTGTCTGTCTGTCTCTCTCTCTCTCTCTCTCTCTCTCTCTCTCTCTCTCTCTCTCAATGTATTCTCTGTCCTTGAGTGTTTCTCTTCATTGAGGGCTGAAAAAAAAAAAAAAACTCTCATCAATCTCTGGTAGAAGGATCTGAAAGATTATTTTCCAAACATGTATCACGATAAGGTGAAAGGTGCATGTGTTTTCTTGGCTATGTTTGAGTTACATAAGGTGACATAAAGTGTTTCCTCTTTCATGGACAAGCACAGTGAATGATGTACAACAATCATGATCTCCAGTGGGATCAACGCACACACACCGAGATGTCACAGCAGGCACATTGCAAGTCAGTGTTTATGTCAGCAGACTGAATTGAAGCATCGCTTTAGAGGTCAGTCATTTTGAGCCTGTGGACGGTGCTGGTGATGAGGTCTGTGTGTGTGAATGTGTGCAGAGATGCAATGGACAAGGCCCACATTTCCCTGCCCATCCTCAGCGACATCTGTGTCTATGTGGCGCAGGACTGCACAAGTAAGTGTATCACAAATGCAGTGAACCCAGCCGTAAAAACCTTCTGATGAATGTTCCTTCCCTTTAACTGTTGGGCTTTTTTTGGCTGGTCGGAGACCTTCTGATAACCATGCCTTCCCTTCAGTCTTTTGGCTGGTTGGAGATGGCAACCAGTACGATTTCACACTGTATTATTACCACTGTATGGAATTTTGCGTTGAAATGTGGTCACTGTGTGTGTTTTTGATGGATGGAACACGTCAAATAGTTCTGTGTTGTGTCGTAATGATTCCTATGGAGTTATGGGAGGGAAAGAAATGATCAGCTAACGACTGGAACCAGAGATTGTCCATGACTCACTGGAAGCATGATAGAGATGGGGAAAGAGGGATGTGGAGAGAGGATGGGGGGTGGGGTGGGGGTATGTAAGTTTTGGAAGACCATGTTTAGAAAGACCATGTTTATGCTAGTTTGATACCAAGAGATTAAAGCTTGCTGAAGTGAATGGTGCAATTTTTTTTTTTTTTTTTTTTTTATAAAGTGCCTCATTATTTTGCTGAACCATGTGGTGTTAAGTTTTTTGTTGCTTAATTTTATAAAGTGTCATGAAATTTTGATGAAATAAAAATGTGTACTATAAGGGTACTGCAAAATCAGAAATTCTTAACACAACATGTTCAACAATCAGCTTATAAGGCAGCACAGGCTGCCACTCTAATAAGTTCCAATGAAAACAAGGACCCCCACCATAGACATACTTAGCATTCAGCACTGTGTCTGCAAAGATGTTCAAAGCAGTTAGAGTCTGATTGGGGGTTTTCTCTCTTTTAGTTGCTTCTGATGGTCCTTTTCTTCCTGCGGTATCAGCACATTGAGGTTATTGTCTGAGATTGAAAGTAATTTGTTAATGTACTGCAGGAACTTGGTACCTGTGCTCAGCTGAATGCCAATGAACAAACTTTCTGTGGCCCATGTTTTTCTGTCTGTTCACCTCTGAGATTGTAATGTTACTGGCCTGCATTCAAGAGAGATTTTGCTGTATGAAAGATCATTGGAAGTTACCGTTCACGACACTGACATCTTAAAGTATCATGCCAAATGAAGAGGAAACTCAGATGGAATGAGCCATTGTAATGAAACGCATAGGTTGTCTTGTTTTTAGCCACTTACTGATAAAATGGCAAATGAAGATAAATTGTTGGACAGAGATCAATGGACAATATTTGCACCACTTATAAAATGACAGATCAAGATAAATTGTTGGACAGACAGAGAGTAATGGGCAATATTTGCACCACTGATAAAATGGCAAATGAAGATGAATTGTTGGACAGAGACAGAGATTGACAGAGAATATTTGCATATTATGTTTTAGGGTCATGAGTATCATGTTAGTCACTAATTGATGAGCAGAGCAGATGGTTTTGCCAGGTGGCAGGCAGAAACTTTCTCTAAGGGGTAGATCAGAAAAAAAGGCCCTTTCCTGACAACACATCTAATGGCACAGTCACCTGTTGATGTCCTGTGTGCAGTCTATCTTCAGGACCTGAAGAAGAAGATCCTCACCGGCCACAGACGATCAGGATCCCAGCAGCGATCATCACCCCCCTCCCTCCTCCTCCTCCTCCCAGGCCCAGCAGCGAGGGGGACAGCGGTCTGACGGAGTCATGGTGGAGGAGAAAGTTCCGGGCGGTGATCATCCTGGTGCCGATGAGGCTGGGAGGGGAAACGCTGAATGAGATTTATGTCCCATGCGTGAAGTCCATGCTGGCTCACGACCACTGCATCGGGATCATCGGCGGCCGACCCAAACATTCCCTGTACTTCGTGGGGTGGCAAGGTGTGTGTGTGTGTGTGTGTGTGTGTGTGTGTGTGTGTGTATTGTAGGTCATCTTTAAACTGCATCTGAATGATAATCTGGTTAAAAGGTGTTTGAAAATTTGAGTGTGTGTGTGTGTGTGTGTGTGTGTGTGTGTGTGTGTGTGTGTGTGTGTGTGTGTGTGTGTGTGTGTGTGTGTGTGTGTGTGTGTGCTTGTTTTAAGGAAAATGCTCAACAAAAATGTTCTTAGACAGATTTTACAATTGTTTGACAATGTTAGGTATTAATATCTTTTAGTGCTGTTGGTATGAAGAAAAAAAAAAACAACAACACAAACAACCAACCAAAGAAAACTTATGAAAGAGAGAATTTTCTACTTTCTCAACTTTGTGCATGTGTATATTTGTGTGTGCGTACGTTCGTGCCTGCATGTGTGCGTGCTTGTACGCATGCATATTTCTGTTGTGTGTGTGTGCAGATGACAAACTGATTTACCTTGACCCTCACTACTGCCAGGATACAGTGGACACAACACAGACAGTGTACCCGATACAGGTAAAAAGATACTGTGTATGACACTTTGTACCCCATACAGGTAAAAAGATACTGTGTATGACACTGTGGACCCCATACAGGTAAAAAGATACTGTGAATGCCTCACAGGTAAAAAGAATAACATGTATCCTATACAGGTAAAACGATACTGTGTACCTCATACAGAAAAAAAGATACTAAATATATCCGATGTAGACAAAAAGATACAATGTACCTATATAGGTAAGGAGATACCATATACCCCATACAGGCAAAAAGATGTTGTGTATTCCATACAGGTCAAAAGATACCTTGTGCCCCATACAGGTAAAAAGATACCGTATACCCTATTGAAGTACAGAGATACTGTGTACCTCTTACAGGTAAAAGTCTATTGTGTGCCACATGCGGGTAAAAAGATACTGTGTACCCCATACAGATGAAAAAAAAATGTTGAGTTCCTATATACAACAGCAAATGTCCTTAACTTTGAATGAGCAGGAAAGTATTGTAAGAACTTGTTAAGTTTCTTCTCTACACTTTTTGGGATAAAAGAAAAAAACAAGAAAAAGAGAGAAAAAAAAAAAACGACTTTTTGTCCCCCTTGCAATCCTTTGTAAAAAAATATTGATCAAAGTGTGTACAAAAGGTGTGTAAGTGGGTGGCAGTGAATAGCATTTCAACCCTCTGTCAAAATGTGGTGGTAAGTTGGATGATAGTAACCACTTGTTGTCTCGGAATGAAGTTACAGAAGCAGTCTGAAGAGTTAGGATAGGTAGGATGGGGGAGGGGGGCAAAGGTCAGAGGGCAGTGAAGAGCAAGGTGTCACCTTATTATTAGCAGCACCTCTCTCTTTCTCTCTCTCTCTCTCTCTCTCTCTCTCTCTCTCTCTCTCTCTCTCTTCTCACACTGTCTCACACACTCTCTCACACACACAAAACACAATTCCTTTGCCTATGTCTGCAACTTTCTTTCTCATATCCCTATGCTTGTTCCTTTATGTATCTGCAAACTTTGTATGTATTGGGTTTTCTGTAAAGTCTAATAATTGCGCACTGTTTTGATTGCAATTTCCATTGCAGTTTCATATTCTCTGTATTCTTTAGATTGCACTTTACATTTGAGATTACTTACTTTCTAGATTTCTTTTTTCCTATCGTGGAGGGCAAGATGTAAAAAAAGCATGTACTGTGCTTATTCTTTTTCCTCGTTAAAAGAGATTTGTTCCTTCATTCGTTCATTTGTGCTTTCTCTTTCTCTGTCCCTCTCTCTCTCTCTCTCTCTCTCTCTCTCTCTCTCTCTCTCTCTCTCTCTCTCCTCTCTCTCATGTCTGCTTTGCTTTCACCCTCAGACACTTCCTAATTCTTTCCTACACTGTGCTTGTATGAGCTGTTGGTAAAATTAGGTGTGCCTATGTCCCTTGGAATATAGATGAATCAGCACTCTCCGGCCAGCAAGATACAGTTACATCTTGGTGAAGATTTCATGAGAAGACCTTCAGGGTCATGGAGACAAGATGGGTTGGGTTTCATGGTAAGAGATGGAGGACCTGATGTAATGGAGTGGTGGTGTATGTGTGTCTGATGGAGGACATGAAGGTGAAGAGTGGTGTCTGTGTGTGTCTGTGTGTGGCAGTCCTTCCACTGTATGTCACCTCGCAAGATGGTGTTCAGCAAGATGGACCCCAGCTGCACTGTGGGCTTCTACTGCAGGACAGGCATCAGCTGGAAACGTTCATCGACACTGTGCCCGACGTGAGTTGTGTGTGTGTGTGCTGTGTGTGTGTGTGTGTGTGTGTGTGTGTGTGTGTGTGTGTGTGTGTGTGTGTGTGTGTGTGTGTGTGTGTGTGTGTGTGTGTGTGTGTTTGTGTGTATTCATGCACATGTATATATTTGTCTATGTGTGTGTGGTTGTATGTAAATGTTTGTGCGTAACTATGTATATTAGTGTGTGTAATTGTGAGCAGTACAGTTCTGCTTCACTCCTGCATTGATCAGAGGAAGTAGTATAGAATCAGTGTGACTTCATTTAAAAAAAAAAAAAAAAGCCATACTAGGCTTTGTACAGGTTGGGGAAACTGATGGGACCTATCCTAAGTGTGAAAGTCAATTAAAAAAAAAAAAAAAAAAAAAAAAGTGTGAAGTTCGAAGTTCTCCATTGCAGTGTAACCAGGGGGGTATAAAGATTGACAGGCTGATGAAAGGAAAAGTTTGAATGAAGAACAAAATTTACTGCTTGAAAAATAGGAAATGATTTGCTGGTCTCAAAGCCGTAAACGTCACAAGCAGATACTGTCTTGCAGTCATGAGTTACTGATCTGGAGTTTCTCTCATTGCAATCCACAGTTATGATGATTCTTGGTGAAAATTGTACCACCACTCTTGGTTAAATCATTTGTTTGCTTTTGTGTGTGTGAATGTGTGTGTGTTTGTGTATGAGTGTGTGTGTGTATGTGTGTGTGTGTGTATGTATGTGTGTATGTGTGTGTGTGCGTGTGTGTGTGTGTGTGTGTGTGTGTCTGTGTGTTGTATATGAATGTGATTGTCCATATTTGCATGCTTGCTTATGTGTGTGTATACACGTTTACTTACGTGTGTGTATGGGCACGTGTGGATATTAGTAATGCTGATGTTTTATGTGTCTGTACAGTTAGACAAAAAACACTGTTTTTCAAGCATATGTACAGTTAGACCTACAATATCATTATTCATGTGTGTCTATACAATTAGACAACACTGTCTTCCAAGTGTCTGTACAATTAGAGAACAACACTATTGTTTGTGTGTCTGTTCAAGTAAAGAACACTGCTGTTCATTGTGTCTGTACAATTCAGTAACTGCTCTGTTGATCATGTTCTGTACAACTAGACTACTATTCATGTGTCATTAAGGGTTCGTACGCCCCTTGAAGACCCTTGAAAACCCTTTAAATTTCAACTGGGTCAAAAAGGCCCTTGAAAACCCTTGAAAACTGCAGATATCCCTACCATCCCTTGAAATCCCCTTAAAAAATCGTTTTCGGACCAAAAAACCGTAACATTTGAAGACGAATCGGAGAACAAACGCGAACGAGACTTCGGACATCGATTTTCGCCTCTCGAATCGTGTTGCGTGTCGTCTGCTTTTCAAGCAAAGGGAAGCAATTCAATAGTCGGTTATCGTTTGCGCATGCGCAGTTCGACTTCCGACAAAGGGCGCCATGCTCTATCATCTTCGGCGAAGTCCGATACTGTTGTGTCTGTCATCATGCCAAAGGGAAATTACGCATTTGATCCGTTGTGGCTACAGAAGGAAGAATATCGAAGCTGGATCACTGAATGCAGAGACAACAAACATGCGTTTTTCTGTAAAGTGTGCAAAAAGACCGTTGATTCGGACAATAGGCGAATCGGCGGTTGCAAATCACGGAAAGAGAAAAAAAAATACGTGAATTGGATAAAGTGAGTAGGCCGTCGGTAGTCTTACGGACTTCGTTCGGCAATCATCAAATTCATCAAATCGGGTCAGACCCTTTCCTCAGTAAGAATCGTCAGCCAGTCCACAATAACAACAAGTGGGACAGGTGTGTTGAAATCTGAAGTGTTGTGGACGATTCATGCCATCAACAATCATAACAGTTTCTGATCTGCTGAAGACAACGCGAAACTGTTTGCAGCAATGTTTCCATATTCCTCGATTGCGACGAACTATCGGTGTGGGGAAAAACCAAAAGTAGATATCTTGCAACTTTTGGCATTGCTCCTTTTTTTCTGTCAGAACTGAAAAAGAGTGAGATCACAGACTGAATCTTCAAATCAATCGTCACGTCGTCTCCAAAGACTTTAAGTGACTCATTTAAGTGCGCGTTTGTTAAAAAAAAAAAAAAGAAAAAAACCCTACTTTCTTGTTCAAAAAGACAACATTCATACCACACCCCTCCACCTAACTTACCTACCAGCTAGCCTACATACACACACACACACACACACACACACACACACACACACACACACACACACACACACACACACACACACAACAAAAAAAAAAAAAAAAAACATTTATCTATTCACTTAATTGTTTGTTATTACAGTTACTTTCATTTTATTCATCTAGTTATTATAATTACTACCACTATCATTATTATCATTACTATCCCTTCTATCTATCTATATCTATCTCTCTCTATATATATATATATAAATTATATATAATATAAAAATCCCCCCCCCCCCCCCCCCCCCCCCCCTACTTAGCATTATTATCAATCCACCTTAACCACAACCATCACAAATATATCACACACCCCACTAAACCAGCTACACAACCCCATCATTTCAATCCCCCTCCCTCCTCCCACCCCCCCCCCCCCCCCCCCCCCCCCTTTTTTTTTTTTCTCTCCCATAATCCCCTCTGTCGTTTCCGTCTGGCGGCCATTCTTCCTACCACATGGACAGATAAGTCTTCGTTCTTTGTACTGTCCTAAATGTTAAATGTGATTTTTTTTTTTCCCCCCCTGAAGAAGATCAAAGAGGTCGAATTGCATTGTGTCTTGTCCTGTGCTTTGTTTGTCAATGTCCTTGGCGGTAACTAACCCCCCTCTTTCTAAATTTTGCTTCATTCTCCGCCATCAGTCACTCCATTTTAAAACAACAACAACAACAAAAAAAAAAGTTAAGTGTGGAGCTACAGGAAGGCTACCCACATTCGCCTTTTAAAAAGGGGGTACCCTGCTCCCTATCCTGCCCAGAACAAGCACTAGGCTAGTCCAGGCCCGCCAACCATTCACACACACTTCCACACACAGCACATACAGTGGCTGTATTTTAAAAAGTAAAGTTTGCTGAGCTCCCTCCTGAAATGTGCTAGAGAGGAGGCCTCGGCTGCAATGAATATGTCATGCTTTTTGATGAATCATTGAGCAAGGACTTGAAACAGAAGCAGCTGGACATTCATGTCAGATACTGGTCCGGAAAGCAGATTGAAAGTTTCTTTTTCTGATTTCTCAATTTCTGTATAAAGACTTCATTTTTTTTTTTTTTTTTTTGTATATACATGATATTGAGCGTGGAAAAGACTACAGAAGTGTATCACCTTATCATCATGGCTGGATTACATGTGTAAGGTTATTATTCACTCTTTTTTTTTTCAATTGTACGGCTAAATTTGCCCCTTTAAAAATTAAAATACCCCTTTAAAACCCTTGAAAAACCCTTGAATTTTTTTCCTGTGAAGCAGAGAACTAGCATGTTGACATGTACAGTGGAACCATTCCACGCTATGACCAAGAAGAACAGAGAACTAGCATGTCGACATGAATAGTGGAACCACTCCATGCTGTGACCAAGAAGAACAGAGAACTAGCATGTTGACATGTATAGTGGAAACCACTCTGTTACCTCGTCAAAAAATCACATTGTTTTGCGTCATGATCTTCTTGATGGAAAACACAAAAGCATAGCAGGGGATTAATTCTGAGTGAAGTTTTATTTAGCCAGTGGATCTTCAGCCACTCAACCAATTGTCTCAATGCTATTTTTTATTGCCTTTTTAATCAATACTTGGCTGTCATTTTGTGCCAAAGTCATATTAGACCCAAACCAGTCAGTTGTACGTCAGGTTAGAAAGGCAGTTGTAATACAAGCCTAACTCACATAGTGAAGCTGGATGGTCATTTCCATTCAGGTCACGTCAGGGAGGGAGTTGTATACTCACAGGGAAGATTGGAAGAGGGAAGAGGAATTCCATGGTATTTGTATGTTGATGCCTCTTTTGACATGCACTGTAGCAGAGGTAGGTGTGTTGCAGATGGTGGTGCCACCTCGACAGCGGGGCCATTACCCCCTCTTCGTGGTGGCTCAGGGCAGCAGTGAGGACATGCATTCCAACAGTGCTCCGGTGCGTGAGCTGGGGCGGCTCCGCATACGACATACCCGCACTGACCACGCAGGGAATCGTATTAGGTCACCAACCCTGGACTCGGAGGATTTCGTTATACTGTGATGGCGTGTGCTTCTTGTTGTTATTCTCTGAGGCCAGAGAAAAAGAGAAATATATAGAAGTGACAGTGAATGAAGTGTTCCATTCATAATTAATTTTAACCCTCTCCCCGTTCCCCTGCAGTCTGGTATGGAAAAAGTCTGCTCTTTTTTTTTTCTTTTTTTTTTTTTTTTTTTTTTGACAGAATGTATATGCCATGTGAATCTGAAGTGGAGGGGGCGACAGTTCAAAGTGTGCATGAGAATTTC
>JADBJO010004023.1:67500-77500 GCA_016801955.1 Conus betulinus | reverse complement strand
TCTTTGTTGTGTATATATATAAATATATATATATATAAGTGTGTGTGTCTGCTGCTGTCGTTTGTCCTGCCTCTCTTTGTCCTATTTGTATGTCTGTCTTGCTTTGTCTTATTTGTATGTCTGTCATCCTTTGTCTTAAGTCTGTGTATCATTTTGTATATGCGTGTGTGTGTGTGATCTCATCTCTGTGTGTCTGTCCTCTTTTGACCTATCTGTGTGTGTCCGTCTTCACTTTGTTCTATCTGTATGTCTCTCTTCTCTTTTTCCTGTGTGTGTGTGTGTGTGTGTCTGTCAACCTTTGTCCTATCTGTGTATGTCTGTCATCCTTTGTCTTGTCTGTGTATCTAACATCCTTTGTTCTGTTTGTGTGTGTGCCCACCTTGCTTTATACTACATGCGTGTCTGTCATTCTTTGTCCTATGCGTATGTCTGTTTTGCTTTGTCCCATTTGTGTGTCTGTTATCCTTTGTCCTGTCTGTGCGTGTCATCCTTTGTCCTCTCTGTTTATATCTGTCATGCTTTGTCATATTTCTGTACACATGTAGATCATTGTTTTTTGTCTGTCTGTGTGTTGTTTTTTTTTTTGTTGTTTCTTCGCTTTCTCTCTCAGTCTCTGTATGCCTGTCTTTCAGTCTTTTGTGTTGTATGTTTGTCTTTTTTTCTTTGTCTGTCAGTTGTGTATCTATCATCCTTTGACCTAACTGTGTGTGTGTGTGTGTGTGTGTGTTGTCCTTTGTCATATCTGTGTGTGTCCTGTCATATCTATGTGTTTGTCAGCCCTGTCCTGTGCCCTCTCTCTACTCACAGATTCTGACAATTCCCTGTCTTTAAATTAACGTGTTCCAGTATGCCCGAGGAATCGCTGTCACTGAACAGTAACATAATGCGAGAGATTTTTTTGTAATGTACTGCACATGTTTCCTGAGGAAGAGGCTTGTATTTATACTTAATGCTTGACACTCACTCATTGCTGAAAGTCCTGTCATTGTTATCCCAGATGACTGGATGGTTCATAAGCCCAGATTGTCACTCACTGGAGCCGTTCTTGTATGTTCAACTTGTTTTGTCTGTGGGCCAAGAAACGCTGTAATTAGGTTCTGCTTTGTTCTAAGATCCCAGACCTTTTTGCAGCAAAGAAAGAAACGCTGTAATTAGGTTCTGCTTTGTGCTAAGATCCCAGACCTTTTTGTGGCCAAGATGTTTGTTGTCTCTAGAGATCTTCATGGCGAGCCACCAACATCACAATCGTCACAACCGTTTTTGTTTTTTTTCATGGAGAAAGACCTGGATGAAGGTGTTACGCAATAATGAAAGGATTGGACCCCCGGAAAGCCCAAGTTTTCATACCTTTTGGGAAGTGGAGGGGAACTTGGGGTGGGGAAGTTGGGGATGGGAGTGGAGAAGAGGGGGAGGGTGATAAGGGGAGAGGGAGAGGGTGAATTTATGTTCTGTGGTTCAGAATAAGATTACCTCGGAGATTTGGCGAATGGCGGAAAATCCCAAGTTGACCACAACAACAAAAGAGAAAGGAGAAGATGAAAATGAAGGCAGTGTGCGTGTGTGTGTGTGTGTGTGTGTGTGTGTGTGTGTGTGTGTGATGTGGGGGGGGAATGTGTGTGTGTGTGTGTGTGTGTGTGTGTGTGTGCATATGTGTGTGTGTGTGGGGGGGGGGCATGGGGGGGGGGGGGGGGGGGGGGGGGGGGGTCTAGGAACGTCGAGGAAAACCTCACAGTTTTCACTCGCCCTGCCCTTTTTCCCCCCCACTACAAATTTGTGAAAAAGTTTTTCAGCTTGCTGATAATGACCTGTGTATATGTATATTTATGTGTGGATGCGTGTGGACATATCTGTGTGAGTGTGTGTGTGTGTATGTGTGCGTGCATGCTTGTGTGTGTGTATGTGTGAGTGCGTGCGTGTGTGTTGAGGAGGAGTTGTCATTCAACATGTGGGTGTTTATTTCTCCATCTCTCATGTTCACATTGTTGTTGTAAACGCATATTTGGGAGAGAAGTCATCAATATAGGGGCAGATTCCCCAGCTGTCATGTTCAAACTGTTGTAAAGGCCTGTTTGTGTGTGTGCATGCATGGCTGGGATGGTGAAGAGAGGCAGACAAAGTGACTTTTTCACTATTACTTACTTATATTTCTAGGGTTTTCTTCTTCTTCTGCGTACACAGCCTGATACTCCTGTGGACACCCCTGGTATAGACAGGCAAGTATTAATCCCATCTACCCAATGAAGGGAGTGGAGTTTTGTGTGTATGTGTGACGTTTCTTTTATCCCGCGATTAAGGCAGCCATACTCCATCTTCGGGAAATATGCATGCTATGTGTAATGTGTCATTCATACCAGCGGCCAAACTGGCCTTCTCTTCCGAAAGTTGGTAGTGGGATTTTACGTGGGTGTGCAAGATGTTACGCGTGTGTTCACACAGGGAACCTCGGTTGATAGTCTCATTTGAAGGACTGTATGGGAAATGGAGTCGGAGCCAATGTTAACTCTGAGGGAAAAATCCCCTGTACCGAAACGGCCTGTTGGAGATTCGAACCCGCAACCCTTGGATTATGAGTCTACCAACTGGGCTATTCCGGCCCCCTTTCTGGGATTTGATTCATAATCCCCCCATGACTAATATGTAATTCTAATTTCAGTTTGTAATCCTGCAGTGCACAACCTATTCCTATATTAGCCTTCAGTGGATCAGACATGTCAAGACCCATGCATAAACTGTAGTTGTCCATCGTTTTTCTTACAGCCAATGACGACTCTTTTGATATTGGATGATTTGGTTTATTCGTTGAGAAGTGATCTACTCCTTTCTTCTGTGAAGAGTGAGGGACTGGAACCTGCTACCCAAAGGGTTTGTGGAGGTTCCTTGGTGTCACGTGTCTCCCAGTGAACTATCAAAGCATAGCAGTTACCTTTTAATTTAGGATAGGGTCTGAACTAAAACAAGAATAAATATGATACGAGATTATCCAGAATCAATTTGTAGTCCAAAAGGCCACACATCTAATATCTTGATCCATGGAACTTGACTGTCGTGAACTTTTTAAAGTATAGGCTACATGAATAAGAAAATCCATAAACTTCAGTCTGGTATATTTGAATGCATCTATAACATAGACTGAGGTAACTTGACATCATTAACCTGATCTTCATAATCCTTATGCGCAAGACCTGAATTACTGTACACCATTTTGCTGTTCTCAGCACTCTGTTGATAGCTTTTTGATCTTTTTACTAATGATACTAATAGTTGGGCTGTTTACCCCCAAATCACACACACACACACACACACACACAACACACACACACACACACACACACACACACACACAACACACACACACACACACACACACACACACACACAGTCACACACACACACACACACCCAAACAAACATGCACACACATGCACCACACTTTTTTAAGCACATGCACGCACACATACACACGCACACGCACACACACACACATGCACACATGTGCCACACACATAACACAGGTGCCACAGAATAACACAGGTGCTCAACACATTCATACACGAGTGAGAGTACAGGTGTGGCAGTAAGCGATTTGGCATGTTTTAGGTAGCATTCTGCAACTTGTGCTTGAATAGATAATTTTTAGATGCCAATGCCAAGTTGAAAGTCAGGAAGGAAGGAGCGTAAAGTAGTTGGAAAGAAAGACAGTTCCAGAATATTGCCACAGAAAATAAAAGTGCCATAGATCTGCACTACTTGTCAGTTGTGGTTATGAGAGGGAATCCAAACTATTTGGTCATCAGAGGAAGAAGGAAGGGAACTGGTAAGACTATAATCGGTACAGTTGAGAAAGATAAACAGGTACTTCACGTGCAATAATTCTACAACATGGACAAGTATGCCATGCTTTTCTTATCCAGAGCAATTTCTTCAAGAGATCAGATGTATAGTGACATGACTTGCCACAACTGGATGAAACATCTCCCATTCAAACACGGGAGGTTAGCAGCCGATATCAAGGCAAAGAAAGGACGTAACGGTCAACACAGAAGGACAATGGTGACAATATGACAATGATAAAGCACATTTAGAGACCACTGTGCAGGCTTGAACAGAATTGAAAAAAAAGAAGAAAAGACGAGAGAGAGAGAGAAGCTCATGCATGTGCGAACACTCGCGTCCCCCCCCCCCCCCACCCGTCCCCCCACCATACACACATACACACACATATGCGCACACATGCGTGCACACATACATGATCTAGAAGCTACACAGAGTGACACACATACATACCCCCTTCCACGCTACCCACAGCCCCTGCAACACACACATTGCATGCACGCATGCATGCACACACACGCGCACGTACACACGCACACACACGCACACGTACACACACATACATGCGCGCGCGCGCGCACACACACACATACACATACAATCTAGAAGCTACACAGAGTGACTCACACATACACCCCCTTCCATGCTACCCACAACCCCCACACCACACAAATGCACGCGCACACGCACACACAAGGGAAATTTGTTCGTACAAGAGGCATGAATCAGAACACGAGCATTTCAAGGGAGATCAGCCGGCCCGAGTCTCCCTTGAAATGCTTTCATCTGTGGTCTCTCCCTTGGACTGTGTGTGTGTATGTGTGTGTGTGTGTGTGTGTGTGTGTGTCTCACTCTCTCTCTCTCGCTCTATGAGACAGACCAGGTCAGAGTGCACTGAAAAAGTCCAATCAACCATCATGTCTACCTCGGGAGTTGCGCCATTGTGATGGTGGATCGTTCAGTCAAACGGTCTGCGTCGTTCAAACAGCAGATGGCGCCTCCACTTAATCCTCATTTCCTCTTCATTTTTCTTCTTCTTTCTCCCCCCCCCTCCCCCCCCCCCCTCCCTCCTCCACCCCTATTGCTTTGACAGCTTCTTCCACCTCTTCTTTCTTTTCCCTCCCCGTCTCTTTCTATTCTTTCCTCTTTGCTTCTATCGTCTTCGCTTCGTCTCTCCCCCGCCTCTTTTATCTTCTCTTTAACCTTCGCTCAGCCTTACCATTTCTTCCTCATCACCGTCTGTCTGTCCGTGTGTGTTCCTCCTTCCCCCCCCCCCCCCCCCCCCCCCCGTTCCCCCTCGTATTTTCCTCATCCCCCCCTTCTTGTTCTGCTCTCCTCCCCTCCCTTTTTTCTAAAAAAAGAAAAGAGCACAGGGTGGCTTGTTGTTGCTGCTGTGCTGCTGTTGTCTATAACAAGCCCACAAACACACATCTAAATAAAGAGGGAGAAATGAGGCAAGACAGACGTTGTTGTTATAATAATCGGATAAATGGACATAATTAAATATGGTCAGTGTGCCATGGATGACTGTGGCGAGTACGCAGGCTGTGCATAACTCTCGACGATGTTTCAGGATTGTCTCAAAATGGTTAATTGTCATTTTGAGTTGTCATTGAGATCCATGTATGAACAAACTGGACTATATATATATATATATATATATATATATATATATATATATATATATACACACATAAACAAATAAGTAGTGGGGAAAACAAGTGTAGGTTAACAATCTTCCATCATTATAGTAATGACTTGGCAAAGATTTGAAAATCTTTAAAAACAAAAAAATGTATATTATAAAAAATGAAAACCCTTCACTAGCTGCATGAGGGAACCATCGCAATCCCTCTCGAAGGCAGATGCATATGTATCGCCTGCTCCTAGGGCTTTCGTCCGCTGGAGGCCTGAGGGAGACACGGCTGAATGCGTCTGTGCTCTTGGCGTCAAATAGAGACACACCACAGTCCGTAATTCTGTGGTGTTCTCACCACCAAGGGTTCAAAGAAGAATCCAACAGCACCCCCCAAAGCAGCCAGCGAAAGGTAGTAGAATAAAATAAAACGAAAGTGTGGAGCGGTAGAAAAAGTTGCTGAAAAAACTAAAAGCATTATGCAAACAGTATAACATGTAGGGGGACAATCTCTGAGCCTGTGCTTGAGGATCCATTTAAGGATGCAATGGAGATTTAATAGAGAGAGAGAGAGAGAGAGAGAGAGAGAGAGAGAGATAGAGAGAGAGAGAGAGAGAGAGAGCAGTCTGAGTGGTCAGCTCTGCTGTTCAATAACCCAAGCATTGTCAGTAGCTAAGAATTGTACAGAACAACCTTTACATGGATCTCCTAGAGATGCAATCGCCCACCGATTAACCACACAATATAATGCTGAGCAATTAAGTAGTGGAGGAAAACAAGTGTAGGTTATATATATATATATATAGTATATTTTTGTGTGTGTGTGTGTGTGTGTGTGTGTGTGTGTGTGTGTGTGTGTGTGGTGAGGCGCTTCCTGGTTTTCCTTTTGCTGACAGTTAGACGGCTCATCAGGTTGAGGAGACCTGGACATCTTGAATACGTTTTGTTGTTGTTATTGTTTTGTGTGTTGTTAATTTGTTTGTTTGCTTTGGGGATGACTGCCGTCTTCCTGTCAGCTCTTGATGTCATGTTGAGGCCCCATCCCTCCCCTCCCTCCCTCCTTCCTCCTCCTTACCTTCTCCCTCCCCCATACCCCTCCTAATCCTTTACCCTGCCTTCCCTTTAAATTCACGATTTGGTTTTGTTGTTTGTGGTGAAGATAATCAACGTTGATACGTATGCTAGATTAGCTTTCTGATTTGTTGAAAAACTCTCTCTCTCTCTCTCTCTCTCCTCTCTCTCTCTCTCTCTCTCTCTCTCTCTCTCTCTCTCTCTCTCTCTATCTCTCCTCCCTCCTTGCCTGTTGGTCTATCTGGCTACCAGTTATCCCCCACCACTATGTCTATCTGTCTGTCTGTCTGTCTGTCTGTCTGTCTGTCTGTCTGTCTGTCTGTCTCTCTCTCTCTCTCTCTCTCTCTCTCTCTCTCTCTCTCTCTCTCTCTCTGCTTTTTCTCGGCTTGTCTGTCTGTCTGTTATTCTCTCTCTCTGTCTCTGTCTGGATGTCTGCCTGTCTCTCTGTCTCTCTGTCTCTTTCTCTGTCTGTCTGTCTCTGTCTGTCTGTTTCTCTGTCTCTCGCTGTCTGTCTGTCTTTGTCTGTCTCTGATTTTCTCTGCTTGTATGTCCGTCAGTCTGTCTGTCTGTACAGTGTCTCTCTCTGCTCTGCCTCTGTCTGTCTGCTGCCGCTTTCGCTGTCTGTCTGTCTGTCTGTCTGTCTCTGTCTGTGGTCTGTCTGTCTGTCGGTCTGTCTGTCTGTTCTCTGTCTCTCTCCCTCTTTCATTATCCCCCCCAAAACAGGGTGAAGGATGGAGCATGGTGTTTTGTGAGCTGCAGGACTGTTATGACGCTGCTCTGCTCTGGCGTCGGAGCGCGGCGTGATGTAGACTCTTGCCTCCTAGCCTGCATTAGTGTGGAATTTCTCCACATGTGGCCTAGCATTGCCTCGGGGACTCCAGCACAGCTCAGACACCACAGGCGTCTTTTACACTTGCCAGCAGTGAAGTTCACGTCTATGTCAGTGTGTACGTAGGGCGTGTGTGTGTGTGTGTGTGTGTGTGTGTGTGTGTTGTGTGTGTGTGTGTGTGTGTGTGTGTGTGTGTGTGTGTGTGGGTGTGTGTGTGTGTGGTGTGTGTGTGTGTGTGTGTGTGTGTGCAACGCTGTGTGAGCGCAACATTGTGCGTGTGCGCACGTGCCTCGCACTTATGGGCGTGGTGTGTGTGTGTGTGTGTGTGTGGTGTGTGTGTGTGTGTGTGTGTGTGAGAGAGAGAGAGAGAGAGAGAGGGATGAGAGAGAGGAGAGAGAGAGAGAGAGACTCTGTGAGTGTAAGATTGTGTGTAACACAGTGTGAGTTTAATACTGTGTGCACGTGTGAGTGCATGATTTGTGTGTGTGTGTGTGTGTGTGTGTGGTGTGTGTGTTGTGTGTGTGTGTGTGTCAAGTCAAAGTCAAGTCAAGTCAAGTCTAGTAAACGTTATTATCTCAATTTGAGAAACTAATTGTGGTCACACACATTCACAGCAAATATAAACAATAATTTAGCCACATACCATTTCTCACATACGACATACATTCATATAGAGGAATTTGGATTTCAATTAAACATCTTCTCGGTTCATGAAATCAATGGACAGGGGAATAAAACTTTGTTTAAATCTGACACTTCTGCATTTAACCGATCGATATCTTCGTCCTGACTGAAGAAGGTCATACTGATTTGCAAGACGTGGGTCTGGTCACACGTAAATCTTCTTAGCGCTTTACAAACAACACGGCACCTGTATAGCTCACTCAGACTTTTTGTCTCTCACCAACGATTTTTCCTCCCACGTTCACCACTTTCTCAAGCACATTTCTGCTCTTCACAGTAACCCACCATACCATGTGTGTGTGTGTGTGTGTGTGTGTGGTGTGTGTTTGTGTTGTGTGTGTGTGTGTGTGTGTGTGTGTTTGAGCGGCCTATGCTTACTCGCTTCCTGATGTTCCCTTTGCGGACAATTAGGTGGTACAGCTATCGGTTAAGGAGACCAGGATGTCTTGATTACATTTCGTTTGTTTGTTTGTGGGGTTTTTTTTTTTTTTTTTTTTGTTTGGGGATGACTGCCGTTTCCTGTCAGCTCTTGATGTCAAATCCAGTGCCCCATTCCTCCCTCCCATCCTCTCCCTCTTACCCTCTCCTCTCCATCATCCGTCCTCGTCCTCTGCGCGCTTCTCCTGGAAGTGTTGACTTTTTCCTTGTGTTTATCTTTATTTTGGTGTCACCAATGTAATCAACCTTGGTGCGTTAGGCAAGATGAGGTTTTGATGTATTGAAAAATCTCTCTCTCTCTCTCTCTATCTCTCTCTCTCTCTCTCTCTCTCTGCTCTCTCTCCTGCCCTTCAGTTAGTCCCCATCTCTGTCTGTATGTCTCTCTCTGATTTGTCTGTCTGTCTGTCAGCCGATCTGTCTGTCTGTCTCTGTCTCTGCCCTCTCTCTCTCTCTCTCTCTCTCTCTCTCTCTCTCTCTCTCTCCTTTTCTTTCTCTCTCTCTCTCTCTCTTCTCTCTCTCTCTCTCTCTATCTCTCTCTCTCTCTCTGACACTCTCACTCTGTCTGCATGTCAGTCAGCTCCTACTTCTGTCTGTCTCTCCACCTGTCTGTCTGTCTGTCTGTCTGTCTGTCATGTCTCTCTCTTCTCTCCTCTCTCTCTCTCTCTCTCTCTCTCTCTCTCTCTCTCTGACACTCTCACTTTGTCTGCATGTCAGTCAGCTCCTACTTCTGTCTGTCTCTCTACCTGTCTGTCTGTCTGTCTGTCTGTCTGTCTGTCTGTCGTCTGTCTGTCTCTCTCTCTCTCTCTCTCTCTCTCTCTCTCTCAGGAAAGAACTCTGTCCTCGTTGAAACTTGAGCGCAGAGGAAACCACACAGTCGTGATTCCTTCGTTTGACTACGAATACCGACCAGCCCCTTGCAACGCAACCCCAGGGCCACAGCGCTGTTTATCGACGGAAATGCCAATCACAGATAACCAGGGATAGGCGCAGAGCGGAGGTTTTACTGAAATAAACCACAGGAAAAGGCAAGTGACGGTTTTTCTCCATCCAGTTTATTTGTACCGACTCCACCAAGCCTAGTGTACAGTGCTGACAGGAACCAGTCACAGCTGTACTGCTTGTGCCGGCATTGTTCAGTGTGACAGTCATTCCCCTTCCTCCTCGGCACCACAGCCTGCACGAGACACACAGCACAGTGAACATCGACAAGAAATCAACGTGGGGGCAGTGTGATAAACAATGGGTGACAATCGTACACGATGAAGCCTTCATGTCGGATATTGTTGTCAAGTCGAGCCAAGTGTGCATGACAACTGGGGCGAACAATGTTGTGACATTGTCTGTGGTCATACCAAGTGCCATTAGCATTTGAAACTCTGAAGCCTGTGATTGACTGCCATGACCTGTGTGTTGTGTGTGTGTGTGTGTGTGTGTGTGTGTGTGTGTGGTGTGTGCATGTGTGTTGTGTGTGTGGTGCTGTGTGTGTGTGGTGTTAGTGCGTGCGTGCGTGC
>JADBJO010004023.1:60000-62500 GCA_016801955.1 Conus betulinus | reverse complement strand
AAGCAAAATCTGAAATAAATGTTAGCGAACCGCCAAGAAAAACGTGAACAAACGAGTCACAAGACAAAACACGACGCGCGTTTCGACCTCTTAGGTCTTCAGGCAAGACACAAACAAATAGGACAATGAAAACGAACGAGTTTGTCGCTCAGCTTTTGATCTTGTCAGCGCAAGGCTTTTCATTCAACGCCTATCTAGCGCTGAAGGGATCAAGCTAAGTGACAAACTCATTCATTTTCGTTGTTCTATTTGTTTGTGTTTTGCCCAAAGAAGACCCAAGAGGTCGAAACGCGTCGTATTTTATCTTTGTGATTCGTTTGTCCACGTTTCTCTTGGCGCTTCGCTAACATTTATTTCAGATTCTGAGGGTGGGACGTCGGGCAAGGATCGACTGCTCTTAAAGAATGACCGGAACGTTTTCAATTGACACGGCACCTTGTCCTAACGATTGTTCGCCATGTTGAACACACTTCATACAATGACATATCTTGAAATGTTTATCCCCAAGATGCACGTAGCTATATACACTTAAGGACTTACAAACACTGCTGAAGTGCTAGACAGCCAGCATGCATGTCACTGTTTGGTTACTCATGGTGTGTTATTTCAGCATGGATGAAGACACTACCCTGTCCAAGGGAACTAACTCTGACGGACTATTCTTAAACTCCATGTTGGAAGTGCAGAGCGGACGGGATATCCTGGCCATTTTTGGCTGGCTGCACTGGACAGGTGGAAGTCCCGTTCAGGATTTGCACCCCGACCCCTCTAGACCTCAAAGAGGGGAGACCTGATCGGGATCACGATCGACACTTCAAGATTACCACATGCCAGAACTCGCCTGGTGTCGATCAGTTTGGTGGCCAGGAATTCACAATAATATCAGGAAGAGAGTTTCTGTCTGCCGACATTGTAAAGAGCGAGGCCCTATCTGGAGAAGCGAGCCATTGAACATTGCATCTGTTCCAAACAGAGGGTTGGCAGCAAACATGTGCACCTGTTACACAGCAGTGTCGGGTGGATATTGGCCACGACTCCAGGCATCGACCTCATGCTGGAACCCCGTTCAAGCAGACAAAAATGTATGCACATGATCCGGCTGGCTGGCACGCTGTGACATGAGAGATTAGCCGACAGCAGTGAGGAAGAGGTATCGTTCCAGAATCACTGTGACAAGAGAGAGCAGCCGACAGCAGTGAGGAAGAGGTATCATTCCAGAATCACTGTGACAAGAGAGAGCAGCCGACAGCAGTGAGGAAGAGGTATCATTCCAGAATCACTGTGACAAGAGAGAGCAGCCGACAGCAGCGAGGAAGAGGTATCATTCCAGAATCACTGTGACAAGAGAGAGCAGCCGACAGCAGCGAGGAAGAGGTATCATTCCAGAATCACTGTGACAAAAGAGAGAGAGCAGCCGACAGCAGCGAGGAAGAGGTATCATTCCAGAATCACTGTGACAAGAGAGAGCAGCCGACAGCAGCGAGGAAGAGGTATCATTCCAGAATCACAGTGGAGGAAGGCAGCAGCGCCTGAAGACATAGATGGACGGGATTTCTGTGCCTGTGTGTACACTCAGCTAGGAAGTGCTTAAGTGTATATGAATCTATATTTTGAAGAATGATTGCAGTGAACATATGTTATGTATCATGTACAACAGCTATCTATCGCATGGTACCAGGCGGAGAAAACAGTACTTCATTATTATAAACTGTATTATGTATATTGTTTAAGTCTCATTAAATCAGAAGAGGAGAGAAAGTGGGGTGTGGGTGGGATGGGGAGGGGAGGGGGGTGTGAGTGGAGTGAGCGGGTGTGTTTTGTTTGCCATTATGTGCTTGTAGTTTGTAAGAACTCAGAAGATTGTGCTTAGTGAGTTTGTGTGTGTGTGTGTGTGTGTGTGTGTGTGTGTGTGTGTGTGTGTGTGTGTGTGTGTGTGTGTGTGTGAAAAACTTTTCCTCGGCATACATTCAACTCTCACTCAAATCCATTCATACCGAAAAAAAAAGACAACTCATTTCTAATATGTTTCACCGTTTATTTACTACAATATTGTGAAACATGTATGAATATGATTAATAACAAAAATACTAATGTGGTAATTTACATCCGGAAATGTACAGCAAAGAGACAGATCATGTTGATGAAAGAATGGGAGAAGAAGAAAGAAGGAACTGTGGAATGGAAGAGAGAATGAGGACAGAAATTAAAAGAAATGTTAAAGCAGCAGCGCCTGCAGCGGTACCCCCAGTAAGCTGTGGAACTGTTCTGATTCTGTCTGCGGACGTCCATGTAGATCCATACTAGGATACCATAGTTACAGGACAGTCCATGTGAGAAGAGAACACACACCAGATGGTGTATTAATTCAGATGCGGCGGCTGACCATGAAGAGGATGTCCAGCCCTGTCCATGAAGTGAAAGACGCAAAATTCGTCACTGACCATGTTATGATGTACCCACCAGATCTACGACATGTAACCTAGGCCAAAAAGTGCTTGCC
>JADBJO010004023.1:50000-55000 GCA_016801955.1 Conus betulinus | reverse complement strand
ATGCATCTCGGACATCCAGAATAAGGAGCGTTGGTCAGCTGTTAAAGGGGACACGAAGATAAGAAAGAAAGAAAGAAAGAATGGACTCTTCTCTCTCTCTCTCTCTCTCTCTCTCTCTCTCTCTCTCTCTCTCTCTCTCTCTCTCTCTCTCTCTCTCTCTTGTGTGCCTGCGCGTGCGTGCGTGCGTGCGTGCGTGCGTGCTTGCGTGCGTGCGTGCACGCGCGCGCGCGCGCGCGCGCGTGTTTGTGTGTGTTTGTTTGCGTGCGTTCGTGCGTGCGTGCGTGCGTGCACGCGCGCCTATGTGTATGTACGAGTGTGTGCGCGCTCGTGGGTGCGGGCGTGTGTGTGTCCATGAGGAAGTGAATTCACCCCTGTGACAGAAGAAGAGCCGTATTTGACAAGGACCCTCAGGCTTCGTCAAACAAGCGATTGAATGCTGGCAAGACGTTTGGGGCCGTTTAGAAAATCTTGTTCCATGTGACTATGACATAGCTCCGCATATGAACCTAAACTGCAAACTCATGGAAGAACATCCAAACTGAGTTCTTGATTAACATAACATAAAAAACACAAACATTAAAAACAAATTCCCATGTTACTTCTTTAATATATCTAATTTAAATTATTTTTTAAGCTCCACAACCAGAGAAAAAATCCACACAGCCTAACTCATGTCTCTGATGAGGGGGTTTTTTTGTTTTTTTTTTTTGTTTTGTTTTTTTTTTAAAGAAAGAAAGGAGGAAATTGGGAAAACAGCAAGAAAGAATATTTGGTTTAAAATGACCATTTTGACAAGTGTTGATCTTGCGATCACACATTGACACAGACACAGAGACAGACACTCTCACACACACACACACACACACACACACACACACACACACACACACACACACACACGTGCGCGCACACACGCACGCACGCGCATACACACACACACACACACACACACACACACACACACACACACACACACACACACACACACACACACACACACACACATACATATACTCTCTCTCGCTCACTCTGTTTTGTCTGCCTGCCTGCCTGCCTGCCTGTCTGTCTGCCTGCCTGCCTGCCTGCCTGCCTGCCTGCCTGCCTGCCTGCCTGCCTGTCTGTCTGTCTGTCTGTATCTGTCTGTCTGTCTGTCTGTCTGTCTCTGTCTGTGTGTGTGTGTGCGTGCGTGCGTAGGTGCATGCGTGTGTGTGTGTGTGTGTGTGTGTGTGTGTGTGTGTGTGTGTGTGTGTGTGTGTGTGTGTGTGTGTGTGTGTGTGTGTGTACTGCAAAGACATGCCGCGTGTATATTGCCGTTTATACAGACCACCCCAAAAGTTGGTTACCACTTCCATATTACCCGCTTACTCTGACCTCCTTCATTTAGTTCCCCTCATAGCTGTTCCCCTTTCGTCGGCTCTAAGGCCTAGGGTCCCGGACAACGTGACGTCCCTATCTTACTTTCTTTTCTGTATTGTTCACGAGTGTCTTTTTTTTCGGGTGTCAGTGGGAGGGAGGGAGGGAAGGTACTGGTTCCAGCCTGTGCTCGAACCTTTGACAAGAGACCACTGATTTTGAGGCTGTGTGGCTTGACCACACGGCCACCACAACACAGCGCTGGTGAAGCGAGGACAAACTACATCACACCCTCATTGAATGTAATAACAGCGACCGACAGACAAGCGGGACTTGTGGCCAACAGATGTGTAGACACAGGGACAAGTCTCTACAGCATCTGCCCCGAGCTCACTGCTGCGGGGACTTTATTACTGAAATGACTGACTGACCGGGGTCCTCGGTGTCCGCTTAGCATGGAAGAAGACACAGAATGGAGGGGAAGACAGCGAAGGGCTTACCTCTTGTGGCAGCGGCGCTATCCGTGAGGGTATATCATGGGAACGACAGGGGACATCACCCTTGCCATGGTTTGGGGTCTTTCCTTCCGGCGTCCCAGCCATCCGTTGTGTGCATTGATGTGTCTCTGTATCGGCTACAGGTGTGCCATGACCAGATGGTCCTAAGAATAGGCGTACTGGTGGAGACTTCATTGCCCACAGGGCTGATCAGACTTTCCATCATGGAACAGTGGAAAGCAATGGAGGAGGGGAGGGGTGGGGTGGGGAAGTACTATGATACGACGCAATCTGTTACAATGCACCAGTCTCCACCTAAAGAAAAACCTAACAATGTAACAAATTTACAGCGTTTAATCCACTGAAACTGTAACATTGTGACATTTTTGCTTGTGGAACATACAGCGCAGAGTACACACACAGCATAAAGCACACAATAAATGCACTATATCTTATTTGTGATAAGGCTGGATCATGGAGGGTTTCAGCTATCCACATGGACAGCAAGATGTAAAAAGTGAATTGTGAAATGTACATTTAACTGCTGCTGACAATCTTATAAAGAGGGCAATCATATGATTTACTACCCGTCAAAAAAGCAGAAAGATTTAGATTCAATATTGCATCGAGTTATCACTTTTAAACCCCGAAAAAAAAAAAAGCAATATCGATGACAAATTTCACAGTTGCTACATTTCTTGTGCACGGAGGACACACACACACACACACACACACACACACACACACACACACACACACACACACACACACACACACACACACACACACACACAACCGTTGTAGTTGATATAATTTTCGCGTATGATACACGAACATTAAAAAAAAAAGTGTTTGCATTACGCACGTACTGCACGGAAAACGGAAATAAAATCATCAGATTTCACGTCCAGACTGTGGATAATGCCGCATTGTTCCGCTCCACGTTGTATTCGATCTGGGCAGGTCCTCTCCCCTCTCCGTCTTTCCAGGTGCATGCCGAATAGTTAGGAATTCCCCCAGAAAGGTAGAAAAAAAAGAAAAAATGGAAAAAAAAAAAGGAAATGGTTAGTTGTCGTAAGTGCGTGTATGGTATGTGCATGCTTGCACGCTTGCGTGTGTGTGTGTGTGTGTGTGTGTGTGTGTGTGTGTGTGTGTGTGTGTGTGTGTGTGTGTGTGTGTGTTTTCATGAGGAAGTTGATTTACCCAACAGAGGACGAACCGATATTTGACCAGGAGAAGCAGGCTGCGTCGAGCAAGCAATTCACTACTGGTGTGCACGTTTAAGACATCTCGCTCCACGTCGCTAGGGTCGGCCCAGCTCTACAATAAACGGACCCAAATTGCAACCATGTGAAAGTAAAAATGTAAACCGAATTTTTCGCTAAGGTACGACAAAAGCAAATCACCTTTCATACCCCCACCCCCCCCACCCCTCCATTTCTGTTCAATACAATCAATTGAAATGATTCTTTTGTGTTCAGTATCTGAAGAAGAATTCCACAAGTCAGTCATTGCCTGTTGCACATTTTCTTACGGACGGAGGAAAGTGATACAAGAAGCACAACGATAGAGAATAAAAGAAAAATCTATGCAAATTTATAATCATTTAATAATGTTGACGTGTCTTATTCCTCCAATCACGCGCAAACACACACACACACACACACACACACACACACACACACACACACACACACACACACACACGCATGCACGCCCCCCCCCCCCCCCACACACACACACGCACGCACGCACGCACACACACACACACACACACACACACACACACACACACACACACACACACACACACACACACTTAATCAATAGTAATCATACAACGACGTTCGCGATGGTGATTTTGACGAAGATGATGACGTGTAATGCACAGATGCTTGTGAATATTTTGAATACAACTTCTGGCTTTATCAAAACAAAGAGAATCTGTTTCTTCGTGAAATAGCGAATGGTTTGGAGGAGGAGAACCGAGCGCATGTTTGTATAGCGCTTCTGTGGCGAAAAAAGCGAACCAAAAAAAAAAAACAAAAAAAAAAAAAAAAAAAAAAAAAAAAAAGAAAGAAAGAAAGAAAAAAAAAAAACAAACGCAAAAAATAAAAATAAAAATTCCGTGCAGCTCGTGTGTTTTGAATATTTATAAATATTTCATTCAATGATTTGAATTTTTAGGTAAGTATGTCTTCGGTTGTTTAAACAGATGTCTGTAAGGTAGCAAGAGCATCTGAAAGGAAATAAAAACAGTTCGTTATTTTCTTTCTTTTTTTTTTTTTTTTTTTTGTAACGGTCTACGGTACACGTTTTTGTCTAGGAGGAGAGATTAATGTTCTGTTCCTGAAACGGGGGGATGGGGGGGGGGGGGGGGGGGGGACACACAGAAGTCAGAGCGGTGTATATAGTGAGCTGGTTCACTCATTCACTAGTGTTGTGTGTGAAATGAACAGAGCCCCATAGTGACTAGTATTATATATGACGTGAGCTGAAGCCACATAGTGACTAGTATTATATATGACGGAGCTAAGCCACATAGTGACTAGTATTATATATGACGTGAGCTGAACCGCATAGTGACCAGTATTATATACAAGGTGAGCTGAGCCACATAGTGACTAGTATTATATATGAAGGGAGCTAAGCCACATAGTGACTAGTATTATATATGAAATGAGCTCAGACACACAGTGACTGGTATTTTATATATGAAGTGAGCTAAGCCACATAGTGACTAGTATATTATATATGACGTGAGCTGAGCCACATAGTGACTAGTATTATATATGAAGGGAGCTAAGCCACATAGTGACCAGTATTATATATGAAGTGAGCTGAGCCACATAGTGAGTAGTATTACATATGACGTGAGCTAAGCCATATAGTCACAGTATTATATATGAAAGGGAGCTAAGCCACATAGTGACCAGTATTATATATGAAGGGAGCTAAGCCACATAGTGACTAGTATTACATATGACGTGAGCTAAGGCATATAGTCACAGTATTATATATGAAGTGAGCCAAGCCATTAGTCACTAGTATTATGTATGAAGTAAGCTAAGCCACACAGTGACTAGTAGTATTACGCATGAAGTGAGCTGAGCCACACAGCTAATAGCATTATACATGAGGTGAACTGAG
>JADBJO010004023.1:17500-37500 GCA_016801955.1 Conus betulinus | reverse complement strand
TTTCCTCTTTTGAACTCTGGTAGACTTCTGTATAGAGATTGAGCTTACGAGAAGTCAAAGGAGTGAGTGAGAATTTAAGAGAAGTGAGAGAGAGAAATAATCAGTTTCAGGATGAAAATGCTGTGTGCTTCAGGCTCTCATTTAGTAGTAAGCTCATGGTGTTTGATGCTTGCCAAAGGTTTTTTTAAATAAACCGAAATTTTTGCATTATGCAGTATTGAGTGTAGGTGTTTTTTACTATTCGATTTGTAAGTTATACATGACATCACCGCAAATGGTTGATCACAACAGACACCAGTGAACACTGCCGAATTATTCGACATAAGCGAAGAGTATCCTTTAGAGGGCCGAGTCCTAATGATTTGGTATTTCCCTGTGGACTGGTGATGGCGGTTCTGAGGGCTGGAGCAGGGACCAAAACGAATAGTCCATGACCCATTGAAGGAACGATGAGAAAAAACAATGAAGGAACAATGCCACTGAGGACATCGAGACGCACGTGACACATAAAAATGTTTGAAGCACTCTTCTCTTTACGTCTGGTGTGTACTAGAAAAGGAAATTAGTCTCTCGTGTGTGTGTGTGGGTGTGTGGTGTGGGGGGGGGGGGGGGGGTGCGTGCGTGCATGCGTGCGTGCGTGCGTGTGGTGTGTGTGTGGTGTGTGTGTGGTGTGTGTGTGTGTTGTGTGTGTGTGTGTGTGTGGTGTGTGTGTGTGTGTGTGTGTGTGTGTGTGTGTGTTGTGTGTGTGACTGATTCAGACTCAGACTCACTTAAATATCTGAAAACACATCAAAGGAATCATGGACAGTACATAAAAACAACGAAAGTAAAACTAAATAACAAGCAAGTGAAAGAGAGAGCTCACACAAATTTGTACACCCCCCCCCCCCCCCCCCCCCCCAATTTTTTGTTTCGGACTGTTTAGACATACATATACATATCTGGCCATTTCATGCTACAAATAACCTGACCTTAGTATGGAACTTGGACATAGAAAATACGTTCTGTTACATTACATACTCATAATTCTTTTGAACACAGAATGGGATTGTGTATTAACAGTAGACGAAATCTAAGTCACCATACATGAAAAAACTATCAAGAAAATGTAGGTCATCCTGCACAACTTCACACAATTACAAATTTATTACGGCATGCTATACTATTCCCCCCCCCCCCCCCCCCCCCCCCCCCCCCCCGCCCCCTCCCCTCCGTCCATTTCAAATTCATGTACAGTTAATAAAAAATGATATAGGGCAGTTCTCTCTCTCTCTCCTCTCTCTCTGTGTGTGTGTGTGTGTGTGTGTGTGTGTGTGTGTGTGTGTGTGTGTGTGTGTGTGTGTGTGGTGTGTGTGTGTGTGTTTTTGCGCGCGCGCACGCGCGCGCGCGCGCGTGTGTGTGTGGTGTGTGTGTGTGTGGAGGGCTTGATGGATATTGCCATTTGTATGCACATTTGATAACTTCTTTGCACGTTAAAAGTAACCATTGACATAGTACATTGCCTTACACATGAACTCCCAAAATATTTCTTGACTTCAATCCTGCCATGTCTTCTTTCCCAGTATCACACTACAGTCAGTCAGCTGAAGGCCACTGAGAAATGTACTGTCAAATGCATACAACAAGGCTGCACTCAGTCTGGCATGACGAAGACAACAGACTTCATGAAGCCTATAAACTGCATGCCCACAGCTGAGGCCGGTGCCTTGTGTCGCTATCTGAGAATTCTGACAGTCTGCAGTACCTCTAAAGACAGTCCAAAAACTTCCAGCGTGCCTGAGAGTGTGCTTGAGGCTGTGCTAGATTCCTCCAGTGTGAAACGAATCCGCGCGTGGACTTGGCACCGACTGGTATGGCCCCGTGAACCTGAAATAGGAGATGCTGGTGTTTGAATTCAAAATGGGCAGACTGTTGTCATATTGCCCATTATTCGATGCTGTTTGACTGTTTCATTCATTTTTTATTAATTGATTGAAGAACAGCAATTGTGCACGACATGTAAATAAATGCATGGTTATGCATAATTTAGAGGCCTAAACGGGTTATTTTTGTCCGACCTGCTGACAGGAAGAGAATTGTCTGTCTGTCTGTCTGTCTGTCTGTCTGTCTGTCTGTCTCTCTCTCTCTCTCTCTCTCTCCTCTCTCTCTCTCTCTCTCTCTCTCTCTCTCTCTCTCTCGATTCGAAATATTTGTGTGAACATGTAAAATCAAACTGTTTTCCTTATTGTTTACCTTCTATCCTTGTTGCCGTTGTTGTTCTTGATGTTGATGTTTCCCTTTTTTATCCAAATCTTAATTTTTCTTATTATGAGTAAATATGAAAAACGCAAGCAAAAACGTTCAAATAAAGAAATAGTAGAGGATGGGATATAATCAAGCTCTTCTTCCAGACTCTGATCGTGACTATCAGCCTACCCATCGGTGTCGAGACGATCTGTGTGCCATACGTCGGTGGATAAGGGCCTGGTTGTAGACCCATGCTGAAACGTGATGAAGACTATAAAGTTGACCCAGACAGACTCAACTATCTGGCCCGCCTCCAGCCACAAATCAAAGTGTGTGCGTGTGTGTGTGTGTGTGTGTGTGTGTGTGTGTGTGTGTGTGTGTGTGTGTGTGTGTGTGTGTGTGTGTGCGTGCGTGCGTGCGTGTGTGTGTGTGTGTGTGTGTGTGTGTGTGTGTGTGTGTGTGTGTGTGTGTGTGTGTGTGTGTGTGTGTGTGTGTGTGTGCAAGAATGCACACGAGTGTGTGTTTTTGAGTAACTTCCAAAATCGAAGTAGAAATTTGAGCTGCTAAGGCACGTGGCTTCGTGTTAAGGTCACTACCAATGGGGCTGTAGTGTTTGATGGCACCGAATTAAGTGATGACCATGATGTCCTGGGTGGAACTCTTCTGATTCGGAAATCTTCCTCGCCAGCTGCAGAGCGAAACACTACGACACACGCACTGTCCGAAAGTGAATAATCACCAACATATGTTAGGGACATTACACACACAGACATCAGCTGTTCGAAAGCAAATAATCACCAGCATATGTTAGGGACATTACCACACAGAGACATTGGCTGTACATGTACAGAAGTGAACAATCACCTACATGCGTTAGGGCATTACCACACAGACATAGACTTTCCATAAGTGAACAATCACCTACTATATGCGTTAGGGACGTTACCGTGTACAGACATCAGCTGTACAGAAGTGAATAATCACCTGCATACGTTAGGGACATAACCACACACAGACATCAGCTGTGAAGAAGTGAATAATCACATGCATGCGCGTTAGGAACATTACCACACAGACATCAGCTGTCCAGAAATGAATCATCTACACCACACACACACACACACACACACACACACACACACACACACACACACACACACACACACACACACACACACACACGCACACACACACACACACGTTAGGAACATTACCACACAGACATCAGCTGTCCAGAAATGAATCACATGCACACGTTAGGGACATTACCACACAGACATCAGCTGTCCAGAAATGAATAATCGTCAATATACGTTAGGTACATTACCACACAGACATCAGCTGTCCAGAAATGAATAATCATCAATATACGTTAGGTACATTACCACACAGACATCAGTTGTCCAGAAGTGAAAAATCACCAACATACGTTAGGGACATTACCACACAGACATTAGCAGTCCAGAATTGAATAATCACCTACTCACGTTAGGGAAATTACCACAGAGACATCAGCTGTCCCGAAGTGAACACACGTTAGGGACATTACCACATAGACACCAGCTGTCCTAGAGAGAAGATTCATTTACATGCATTACGCACATCTCAGATAGCGATCAGTACCACCTTCAGGGTCACAGTGCCTTTACTCCATTATGTCTCATTTTTACTCCTCCATTGATCCAGCCATCCCATAAACGTTCTTTTTTGTTTTTGTTTTGTTTTGTTTTTTTAAACATTTTTTTTCATTTCTTTCCTCATTCTCTCTTCCATTCCACAGTTCCTTCTTCCTCTCTTCTCCATTTCATCAACATGGTCTTTCTCTTTGCTGTACATTTCCGGATGCAAATTACCACATATTTTTGTCATTAATCATATTTATACATGTTTGACAATATTGTAGTAAATAAACGGTGAAACAAATTAGGAATGAGTTATCTGTTTTTTTTTCGGTATGAATGGATTTGAGTGAGAGTTCAATGCATGCGAAGGAAAGGTTGTTTTCTTGTTGTTGGATACACACACACACATACACAAATAAACAAAACTCACTAAGCACCATCCTCTGATGGTCTTACAAACTCCAAGCACATAATAGCAAACAAACACACCCGCTCACTCCACTCACACCCCCTCCCCCCCCACCCACCACCACCCCCCACTTCTCTTACTTAAACAATATACATATACAATTTATAATACTATTATGTTCTTATCATTTAACTTAATTCTTCATTTGCCCACTCATTGATACGTCCTGCACACAATGTGGTCTCGTGACTTGTGCAGACGTGGTGTAGCTTATATGGACTAGTCTGCGCCACAGTGACACCTTTATGAATCTGAAACTAAAACAAGCAGTAAACTGCTAGGACTGTGCCGCTCATGTTCAAAACCAAAATGCGTGAGAAAAAACAAACAAATTAATAATCAAAACAATTTCTCTGCCGTTTATTATAGCTCGAAATCTTAAGATATTCTACTGATCTCTCGCTAATGTCCAACTTTGCCCGCCGCGAGAATGTGTTATGAAATGTCGCAAAATTTAGAAAGAGAGGGGTTTAGTTACCGCCAAGGACATAGACAAACAAAGCACAGGACAAGACACAATGCATTTCGACCTCTTGGGTCTTCCCAATCGCCTAACTCGGGAGAGTTCTATCTTTCTGGTTTTTAATGAAACTCACTTTCATGACCAGGCTAGCGTCTGTTCCAGGCGCAAAGCACGGTTCTGACGTCTGGCTCTATCAATCAGAAGATGACAAGCTTGAATACCAAAGACGTGCCGTGGGGGACTGGACTGCAAAAACCCACACTGAGACGTGACGAAGACTGGAACTGATGCAGACAGATCAACTGGTCGGAATGCCTTCAGACAAGTCAGTCTCTGTCTGGAGGCGAAGGGATGGGATGGGGGAAGGAACGATGGGAGAAATGGATATCACGTTTGGTTTTAAGGGGAAAAAAAAAAGCAGCTTTGGAACTCTAGTTTACACTCTTGTAGTGTGTCAAAATTGAGGTTCAGGTCAGTCTTTGTTGCACATCTCAAAACTTGCCACACATGTCAACACTTTCTACTCATGACAAAACTTGCTGCACGTGTCAAAACTTGCTGCACATGTTAAAACTTGCTGCTCATGTCAAAACTTGCTGCACATGCTAAAACTTGCTGCTCATGTCAAAACTTGCTGCACATGTTAAAACTTGCTGCTCATGTCAAAACTTGCTACACATATTAAAACTTGCTGCACATGTAAAAAAACTTGCTACTCATGTCAAAACTTGCTGCACATGTCAAAACTTGCTGCACATTTCAAAACTTGCTGAACATGTCAAAACTTGCTACTCATGTCAAAACTTGCTGCACGTGTAAAAACTTGCTACTCATGTCAAAACTTGCTGCACATATTAAAACTTGCTGCACATGTCAAAACTTGCTGAACATGTCAAAACTTGCTCCACATGTCAAAACTTGCTACTCATGTCAAAACTTGCTGCACATGTCAAAACTTGCTGAACATGTCAAAACTTGCTACTCATGTCAAAACTTGCTGCACATGTCAAAACTTGCCGCACATGTCAAAACTTGCTGCACATGTCAAAACTTGCTACTCATGTCAAAACTTGCTGCACATGTCAAAACTTGCTACTCATGTCAAAACTTGCTACTCATGTCAAAACTTGCTGCACATGTCAAAACTTGCTACTCATGTCAAAACTTGCTGCACATGTCAAAACTTGCTACTCATGTCAAAAACTTGCTACTCATGTCAAAACTTGCTGCACGTGTCAAAACGTGCTGAACATGTTAAAACTTGCTGCTCATGTCAAAACATGCTGCGTGTCAAAGCAATAGATGTGAAACGTGCTGCACATTTCAACATATGCTGCGTGTTAAAATATGGTGTACATGGAAAAAAACTTGCTGCATGTCAAAACTTGCAGAACATGTCAAAACTTGCAGAACATGTCAAAACTTGCAGAACATGTCAAAACTTGCAGAACATGTCAAAACTTGCAGTACATCAAAAACTTGCAGTACATGTCAAAACTTGAAGAACATGTCAAAACTTGAAGAACATGTCAAAACGTGCTGAACACATCAAAACGTGCTAAACATGTCAAAACTTACAGCATGTCAAAAATTACTACACATATCAAAACTTGCTACACATGTCAAAACGTGCTGTAAGTTAAAACAATGCACATGTCAAAACTTGCTGCACGTGTTAAAACTTGCTGCACATGTCAAAACTTTCTATCAAAACTCTCTGAACATGTCGAAACTTTCTGTAAAAACTAGCTGAACATGTCGAAACTTTCTGTAAAAACTAGCTGAACAAGTCGAAACTTTCTATCAAACCTCTCTGAACTTGTCGAAACTTTCTATCAAACCTCTCTGAACTTGTCGAAACTTTCTATCAAACCTCTCTGAACATGTCAAAATTTTCTATCAAAACTCTCTGAACATGTCGAAACTTTCTGTAAAAACTAGCTGAACAAGTCTAAACTTTCTATCAAACCTCTCTGAACTTGTCGAAACTTTCTATCAAACCTCTCTGAACATGTCAAAATTTTCTATCAAAACTCTCTGAACATGTCGAAACTTTCTGTAAAAAAACTAGCTGAACAAGTCTAAACTTTCTATCAAACCTCTCTGAACTTGTCGAAACTTTCTATCAAACCTCTCTGAACATGTCGAAATTTTCTATCAAAACTCTCTGAACATGTCGAAACTTTCTATCAAAACTCTCTGAACATGTCGAAACTTTCTATCAAAACTCTCTGAACATGTCGAAACTTGCTGAACGTCAAAACATGCTGAACGTCACACATGCTGAACGTCACAACATGCTGAACGTCAAAACATGCTGCTCATGTCAAAACTTGATGCATTGAATCTGTACATCAGTCTGCGCTTGAAAACAGAACATCGATCAGTTTGATCAGAACAATTTGTTTGGTTTTTCTGCGGACTTTACTGACTGCCCGCTACCCATCATGCTTCGATGTCAGCGCTGCCAACGGCGATGAGTCATTGCGTGCTTGTTCGCTTTCATGCATGTCGCTCTCTTCTAAATTGTAGATAATAAATCATATTCACGCGTCAACAGAGCAAGGACACTCCCTGTGCTGAACTTTTCAAGAAGTGTCTTTCCCCATAATCTTTTTAAAACCGAATAAAAAACAAACAAACAGTCAAACAAAACCCTTTGGCGTGAATCGTCTTTTTCAATTCCACGCACTAACCAAAAATAATGAGTGTTGAAATGACATGAACGATTTCACATCATTGGTTGCGTCTTATTATTACAAACAGCATCATACTTCTCGTATGTGGTAATAAAGAAATACCGATCCAGGATACGCTGTTTGGCGCACATTAGTATCAGAGATTCAACCCAAAATTTGATGGCTTCGTTCCTACGTCACATCCCGTCCTTGCTTCCGCTTTCACTGAAATCGATTCAGTAGATTTTGCGTTATCTTGTACACAGATAAACAGGCAACCCAAACAGAAAAAAAAACACGGAAAAAAGAACAAACACATAAATACACGCCGACAAAATATATAACATTATTGGGGGAGAAAAAATTACCTTGTACCCTATAAACGTCGTTTTGTGTGTCCTTCAAATGTCAATTCTATAAAGAGTCATATATCTAAGAGAGACAACTCCTTTGCTTTTCCCCCAAGACGTCCAGACGCCAAGGGAATGGCTGTTTCCCATTTTGGCTGTATCATAGAATAAAGGTGAATGGGTGCCGGCTGACACGTGTGTGGTGCTCCATTGGTTTGTTTTGATTCTTCAGGAATATTATCATGTTACGTCTATGATTTTCTTTTTGCTGGTCTGTTGTTTGTTTGTTTGTTTGTTTGTTTTGTCTCTTTATATCATAAAGAAGCATGAGTGAGTGTCGCATAGGTTCAATAGGATTCTTTGACTGCGTGGACAGAATCAGTCTGTCTGTCCCTGTGCTGCGTGAACAGCCGTGTTGGAGCCGCACTGAAGAACTGTTCAGCAGGTTCCTCCAGTTCCTCCAGTTAGTTGTGCTCCAAGGCCTGAGTCTCAGCCAATTATCTCCTTCCATTCTGCGATGCTGTCAGCCCTTATGCCTTCCCCTCAGTCTCTCTCCTCCAGCTGTTTCCTGGGAGATCCGTTTGTCCAGGAGATTGGAACTGGTCAAGAATCCAGGGGCTAGCGTAGTTTTCATTTCTTAGCTGACGTCAGCAGATCTTCTTATGTGCTGCCTGATGTCATGGCGTGCGTGTTCACTGGTGATTATGATCAGAGTATGAGGCGTTCACTGGTGATATGACCAGAGTATTGGGTGTTCACTGGTGATATGACCAGAGTATTGGGTGTTCACTGGTGATATGACCAGAGTATTGGGTGTTTCACTGGTGATATGACCAGAGTATTGGGTGTTCACTGATGATATGACCAGAGTATTGGGTGTTCACTGGTGATATGACCAGAGTATTGGGTGTTCACTGGTGATATGACCAGAGTATTGGGTGTTCACTGGTGATATGACCAGAGTATTGGGTGTTCACTGGTGATATGACCAGAGTATTGGGTGTTCACTGGTGATTATGATCAGAGTATTGGGTGTTCACTGGTGATATGATCAGAGTATTGGGTGTTCACTGGTGATTATGATCAGAGTATTGGGTGTTCACTGGTGATATGACCAGAGTATTGGGTGTTCACTGGTGATATGACCAGAGTATTGGGTGTTCACTGGTGATTATGATCAGAGTATTGGGTGTTCACTGGTGATATGATCAGAGTATTGGGTGTTCACTGGTGATATGACCAGAGTATTGGGTGTTCACTGGTGATTATGATCAGAGTATTGGGCGTTCACTGGTGATTATGATCAGAGTATTGGGCGCTCACTGGTGATATGATCAGAGTATGAGGTGTTTGGTATCTTGTCCTGACACACCATTTCCCTGTGTGTTTTGATTGCTCTTTCTGTTTCATAGAGTTAATAGTTGACCAAGATCGGGGAAAATGAAGTGACGGTGACCTGCATTATGTCACTGAAGCGTATCCGTAACTCTACGCAAATCATATTTAGTTTAGTGTCCAAAAATTACACGCAACAGACTTTTAAGTATCACAGGAGTCTCTCTGTCTCTCTCTCTCTCTCTCTCTCTCTCTCTCTCTCTCTCTCTGTATGAACCAATACATTTTCCCCAAGAGTGGCTCTACAGTCCTCCATTCCTCTTTATCATCAGAACCCAGGGTCATGGGCCACTGCCAATTGCTGAAATTCCTGCCGTCAAGAGGAGACTAGGACAACAACTCCTCTATCTTCACCAGATCTGGAACCCTGGCAAGAGCCACTGGCAGACAGGATATATCCAAGTGCACGAGGATGCACATTCCTTGTGACTTACATCCGTTTCCGAGGTATACACCAAATCCAACACTCCATCTGGACCTAACCCAGCACTCCATCTGGCCCTAACCAGCACTGCATCTGACCCTAACCCAGCACTGCATCTGACAACCCAGCACTGCACTCTCTGACCCTAACCCAGCACTGCACTGCATCTGACCCTAACCCAGCACTGCACTCCATCTGGGCCCTAACCAGCACTGCATCTGACCCTAACCAGCACTCCATCTGGCCCTAACCCAGCACTCCATCTGGCCCTAACCCAGCACTCATCTGGCCCTAACCAGCACTCTGCATCTGACCCTAACCAGCACTCCATCTCTGCCCCTAACCAGCACTCCATCTGACCCTAACCCAGCACTGCATCTGACCCTAACCCAGCACTGCACTCCATCTGGCCCTAACCAGCACTCCATCCATCTGACCCTAACCCAGCACTCCATCTGGCCCTAACCCAGCACTGCACTCCATCTGACCCTAACCCACTCCATCTGCCCTAACCCAGCACTCCATCTGGCCCTAACCCAGCACTGCACTCCATCTGACCCCCCAACCAGCAACTGCACTCCATCTGACCCTAACCCAGCACTCCATCTGCCCCTAACCAGCACCCATCTGACCCTAACCCAGCACTGCATCTCTGACCCTAACCCAGCACTGCATCTGACCCTACTAAGCACTCAGCACTGCCCTAACCCAGCACTCATCTGACCCTAACCCAGCACTGCATCTGGCCCTAACCCAGCACTCCATCTGACCCTAACCACTGCAGCACTCCATCTGACCCTAACCACTCCATCTGGACCCTAACCCAGCACTCCATCTGGCCCTAACCCAGCACTCCATCTGACCCTAACCCAGCACTCCATCTGACCCTAACCCAGCACTCCATCTGACCCTAACCCAGCACTGCACTCTCTGACCCTAACCCAGCACTCCATCTGACCCTAACCCAGCACTGCATCTGACCCTAACCCAGCACTCCATCTGCCCTAACCAGCACTCCATCTGGCCCCTAACCCAGCACTGCACTCCATCCTAACCCAGCACTGCACTCCATCTGGCCCTAACCCAGCACTGCCTAACCCATCTGACCCTAACCCAGCACTCCATCTGACCCTAACCCAGCACTCCATCTGGCCCTAACCCAGCACTCCATCTGACCCTAACCCACTGCACTCCATCTGACCCTAACCCAGCACTGCATCCATCTGGCCCTAACCCAGCACTGCACATCTGACCCTAACCCAGCACTCCATCTGACCCTACCCCAGCACTGCACTCCATCTGACCCTAACCCAGCACTCCATCTGACCCTAACCCAGCACTCCACTCCATCTGACCCTAACCCAGCACTCCATCACTCCATCTGACCCTAACCCAGCACTCCAGCCCAGCTCCATCTGGCCCTAACCCAGCACTCAGCACTGGCCCTAACCCAGCACTCCATCTGACCCTAACCCAGCACTCCATCTGACCCTAACCCAGCACTGCACTCCATCTGGCCCTAACCCAGCCCAGCACTCCATCTGACCCTAACCCAGCACTCAGCACTCCATCTGACCCTAACCCAGCACTCCATCTGGCCCTAACCCAGCACTCCACTCCATCTGACCCTAACCCAGCACTCCATCTGACCCTAACCCAGCACTGCATCTGACCCTAACCCAGCACTCCATCTGGCCCTAACCCAGCACTGCACTCTGACCCTAACCCAGCACTCCATCTGACCCTAACCCAGCACTCCATCTGACCTAACCCAGCACTCCATCTGACCCTAACCCAGCACTCCATCTGGCCCTAACCCAGCACTCCATCTGGCCCTAACCCAGCACTCCATCTGACCCTAACCCAGCACTCCATCTGGCCCTAACCCAGCACTCCATCTGACCCTAACCCAGCACTCCATCTGACCCTAACCCAGCACTCCCCATCTGGCCCTAACCCAGCACTCCATCTGACCCTAACCCAGCACTCATCTGACCCTAACCCAGCACTCCATCTGACCCTAACCCAGCACTCCATCTGGCCCTAACCCAGCACTCCATCTGACCCTAACCCAGCACTCCATCTGAACCCTAACCCAGCACTCCATCTGAATAACCCAGCACTCCATCTGGCCCCTAACCCCTGCAGAGAGAATGAAGAACTGTGTTGGGACAGACGATGTGCCAGTGACACTGACTATTGTCCTAAGTTTGACCACCGGAGAAATTTACCAGATAACACCGCCCACCCCCTGAGTTCGAACACCTGTGTGTTTAACATGCCAGGTCGTCCTTTTAAGCACCCCCCCCCCCCCCCCCCTCTCTGTCTACTAACAGCATTCCTTATCTTAACCTGACGGTAAAAAACCAACCGCGAGATCCGAGACACATAGAAACTGTGCCTTCAGTCCACTTATCACACACAGTCTCCTCTCTCCCCCTCCCTCCCTCCCTCGTCCATGTCCCTGCAAACTACTGTATACACCACACACGACTGACCTTCCAACACAACACATTAATTCAGATACAACTTTCAGACGCTACAAATACAAAAGAAAACTCGCTAAGGATACATTTGGCAGGTTCATAAAAAGAAATATGGCTACATCCATACGCATACAGAGAAGGGATAATAGTCCACACATCTGTCTCACTAGATTCCACTTTGGACCTGAAGGGCATCGTGCTACACGTGCTTGCATACTGCAAAGACTCTTCTGTGACAGTTCCCTGAGTTCACTGTGTTCTTTTAGTAAAGCCTCCTCTTTAAAAATGTGTGTGTGTGTGTGTGTGTGTGTGTGTGTGTGTGTGTGTGTGTGTGTGTGTGTGTGTGTGTGTGTTTGTGTGTGTGTGTGTGTGTGTGTGTGTGTGTGTGTGTGTGTGTGTGTGTGTGTGTGTGTGTGTGTGTGTGTGTGTGTGTGTGTGTGAGAGAGAGAGAGGGGGGGGGGGATCGCATCACCATTTGAACACCACCCACTTAACAAGACAACGTTCGTGCCACTATGAGTTATGCATGCGGTGTTCTTGATCTTTCTTCCTTATCTACCACACAGTCTGTCGAATGTACTGTTTCTAAGTACAAAAGTTAATGAAATCTTTTCTGTAGTGTTCTGGACTAAATATGAAATCCTTGATGAAACAAGGGACATTGAAAAGTACCTTCTGTCCACGATCGGACAAACTATGCTGAAGTCACTGTCCATGAAAGAAGAAACCATCTTCACAAATGGTGGCAAAACCACCGTACCATCTTCACAAATGGTGGCAAAACCACAGTGAAGTCCACTGCTAAAGAAGATATCAGGTTTACCATTAGACAAACTGCGTCATAGTCCCATTCTGTTAAAAAAAAATTTCTGCATAATCAGACAGATAGCACCAGAGTTAAGGCCTGCCAAACAAAATATCGTCTCCACAATCAACAAATGAGGCAAGTAACTACAGTCTGTTAAATAAGATAACCTGTTCACTAAAAAGTTACAGTGCCTGAGATACTGATTTTGTTTTACAGAAGATATTATCCCAACAGAACCTTGATAGGATAACCTCTGTGTAAACAATCGAATCGACTGCTGCATTACACTATATACGATGCCATTACCACAATCAAACAGTGCAGTCTGTTGAAGAGAACCTCTCAAAAAAAGTGTACTAAAAATGTTGAGATTTCAGGTGTCCTTAAACAACATACTCTAATGCAGTCTGACTCAATCATGGGAACATACAGGCGACTCTCTCTCTCTCTCTCTCTCTCTCTCTCTCTCTCTCTCTCTCTCTCTCTCTCTCTCTCTCTCTTTAATGCCATGGCCAAATTCCCAAAGCACGGATCTCTCACAATCACCCCCAGCGTGAGCTGTCACTGTCACACACCCTATTTCAAGTACAACCATCTGCTCAGCCACGCTCTCACACCGTCTGCTCGTGCTATTTACCCAATGTCCAGAAGCCCCCGTTCATCACGTTAGTATCGCTGACACCCACGCACGCAGTCTACAGACATCCTCCCACTCCACTCCTGCACCTCGCTGCCTCTCAACAGTTTCCATGGAAGAGTATGGACACGATATTTTCAGATGACTCTTCTTCCTTAACGTTATAAACACTCACCGGGACGCTGTCAGGAAGAACTGGTTCACCAGGTTCCTCCTGGCTTGTCAGTTGTCTATGCCAATATCTCAGTCTCTGGAAATGTTTCACCTCCTCATTCTGCAGTGTAGTCAGTCCATGGTGTGCTCGACCTGCACAAAGATACAAACTTCTTGCAACTTACATACATCTCCTTGGTAAGCACCAAATCCAGCGCTCCCTCCAGCACTGACACCATGGAGAGAAGGAAGAGCTGTGTTGGGACACACGATGTGCCAGTGGACACTAACTGTTCTCCTAGTTTTGACTGTGAGAGAATTTACCAGGTAAAACCATCCACCACCCTCAATTCGAATACCCATGTACAAAATGTGCTAGATCATCCTCTTAAGCACACCCTCCCTGCCTAATCTCTTCTAACAGAATTCTAAATGGTAAAAATAACGAAACAGCAAGATCCAAGGTACATAGCAACTGTACCTTGGGTCTGCTTAACACACACAGCCTCCCCCCACCCCCATCCCCTGTCTATCTCCCTACAAAAAACTGTATAAACACATGACCCACTTCCCAACTGTACCCCACACATCCCACGCAACAGGTTAATGCAAATGCAACTTTCCGACACTACACACTCAAATGAAAACTCGCAAAGGATACACTTTGCAGGTGCTTGAACAGAAAAAAAAAATGGCTACATCCATATAGATGCAGAGAAGGATGATGGTCCACATATCGCTCACCCTAGTTTCCAGTTTTGATCTGAAGCACGTTGTGTGACATGATCTTGACTGCAAAGACTCTTGTGTGAGAGTTCCGGAGTTAATTGTGTTCCTTTTATAAGGCCTCTGAACCTTTGAAATGTGGGGCTATGTATCCCATCACTACTGGACACCATCCACTTAACGAGACAACGTTCGTGTCACTATGAATGCATGCATGCTGTGTCCTTTGTCTTCTTCTGGTCTACCACAGTCTTTCGAATATACTGTTTTATGAGTACAAACAATTAATGAAACTTGTCTGTGGTGTTCTGGACTAAAACATGAAATCCACGATGAGCAAGGGATAGGAATAAATACCCCCTCTCCACAATTAGACAAACCATACCAAAGTCACGGTCTGTGAAAAAAACCATCTTCACAAACAGTGGCAAAACCACAGTCTGCTAAAGAATACATCAGCTTTACTGTTAGATAAATGGTGTCATAGCCACGTTGTGGAAAAGAAAAATCTCCATAATGAGACAAACAGTACTAGAGCCAAGCTCTGCCGAACAAAAGATTATCTCTACAATCAACAAATGAGGCAAGAGATACAATCTATAAAGGAGATATTCTGTTCACTAAAACCTATAATACAGTTCCATCTCTATTGATGTTTTAAAAGAAGATATCATCCCAATAAAACCATGGTAGGATAACCTCTTTGTAAACAATTAAATCCACTGCTGCAATATATATTAACCACAATCAAACAGCGTTAATCTACAGTCTGTTTTGTACTTATTTCAGATGTCCTTAAACAACATAATGCCTATGTGCAGGGCTGACTCAGTCATGGGAACATATAGGCAATTCAGACTCTCTCTCTCTCTCTCTCTCTCTCTCTCTCTCTCTCTCTAATGCCGTGGCCAAATTCCCAAAACACGGATCTCTCACAATCACTCCCGGTGCGAGCTGTCACTGTCACACACCCTATTCCAAGTATAAACATGTTCTCAGCCACACTCTCACTGTCTGCTCGCGCCATTTACCCAATGTCCAGAAGCCCCCGTTTTTCACGTCAGTATCGCTGACACCCACGCACGCAGTCTAAAGGCTAACGCCGACTCTAACTCTGCACCTCGCTGTCTCACAAGAGTTTTCACAGGGAGAGTATGTACATGGCACTTTCAAATATGGCTTCATCCTTAACTCTGCGGACAGTCGCCTGGGCACTGTACTAAAGAAGTAATTCACCAAGTCCTTCCACGTCTGTCAGTTGTGTGTGCCAGTGTCTCGATCTCTGCAAATGTTTCCCCTCTTTTCTTTTGCAGTGTAGTCAGTCCATCGTTTTCCTAAGTATGTTTTTCTCCGTCTCTGTCTCCCTCCCTCAGCACTTACCTGGAGGATTATTTTGGCAAAGGTAGCGGGTCTTGTTATGTAGACATGCAAACCATCGTTTTCTTAAATTCTTTCCACAGATCTGTGTATGGTTTGATACTCTCTCTCTCTCTCTCCTCTCTCTCTCTCTCTCTCTCTCTCCTCCCCCCCCCCCCCCCTCTCCCTCTCTCTCTCTCTCTCTGTCTCTCTGTCTCTCTGTCTGTCTGTCTGTCTGTCTGTCTGTCTGTCTGTCTCTCTCTCTCTCTCTCTCTCTCTCTCTCTCTCTGGGTAAAAAATTGCAATCGGTGTAAAAAACAAACAAAATCCCACTTTACTTCATCTTCCGCTGTTTGTGCAGTCTAAGGGATGTAGACTATTTGGAAGCAAATGTCGGTCACACACGAGGCTAAAGGTGTTCACAAGATTGGTGAAACCCAGTGCTTACACGATCTCAATGTGGACGAGACCGTGAAAAACTCAGTCAGCCAAATGTGTTGTCGTAAATCCTGCCAAACACACACATTGACCACACTGGTTTGCGTGTTTCAGTGTGCGTGTGTTTGATGCGGGCCTAACAGACATGAACAAGAGCAGCTCTGTCTGAGTGGTGACAATAAAAGACAGTTCTACGAGACACAGCCGATTCCGTGGACAAAGATGGATGTTAACGCTGATCTGAAGTTGGCCACCCGTCCCGGTGCTCTTTGTTATGCATTGGAATTACAACATTCACCAACTCTTCTGTCTATCTGAAGGTCCATCTGTCTGTCTGTCTGTCTGTCTGTCTGTCTGTCTGTCTGTCTGTCTTTCTGTCTCTGTCTCTGTCTCTGTCTGAACAAACCTCGTTCGTTCGTTCGTTCGTTCTGTCTTTGTCTGTCTGTCTGTCCCTGTCTATATCTGTCTGTCTCTCTCTCTCCTTCTTGCTCTCTCTCTCTCTCTCTCTCTTTCTCTCTCTCTCTCTCTCTTTCTCTCTCTCTCTCTCTCTCTCTCTCTCTCTCTCTCTCTCTGTGCGCGCGCGCGCGACTGTTTCAGTAAGTATTCCCGAGAGAGAGACTGCGCAGTCTCTCTTTGTTTCTCCTGCCACTATCCAGCATCTCCAAAAAGGAGCCGGCGTCGTGGTCCACCAGCAGTGACGGCTGTCCTGCCATCAAGAGGGGGTAAGGGTTATCGACAACGTCTCCTCAATCTCTACCAAATCGAGTAACACCCATTTACAGAGACAGGATACATCCAAGTACGCGAGGATCTGCCTTATGTCCAATTCATTGGCAACGGGAAGATCTGCAGCCACCCATCCTCTGTAGGAAGACGAACGGGTCACAGAGCGACAGACGACGTACCAGAGGAAGTTACTACTCTCCTAAGTTTGACCTCGAGAGAGATTTCTCGATTGGTACTCACTCTATCCTTCAATCCAAACTCCGATGCGGAGTATGACTCGGGTAGCATCCACCCCGACCAAAACAAACTACTCCTGCTACTTTCTACCTGCTAACGGTATTACTTGTCTTGCCCAGGTCAAAGAAGTATGAAATAGCAAAATGTAGATACTTTAAAGAAGTGCTGTATCTTCAGCTCACTCAGCAAACAAGCATGTGTGTGCGCCCCCCCCCCCCCCCCCCCACCCACACACACACACAGTCTGTCTGTCTGTCTGTGTCTGCCTATCTGTTTTGTGTGCTAGCTAGAAGAGCACACACACACACACACACACACACACACACACCACAGAGAGAGAGAGAGAGAGAGAGAGAGAGAGAGGAGAGAGAGAGAGAGAGAGAGAGAAACACAATACTCTATTTTTCTTTTTATGTTGTGGTAATTGTAATTGTTGTTGTAATTGTCGTTGTTGCTTTTAATGTTAATGTTGTTGTGTTGTTGTTGTTGTTGCTGTCGCTTCAGACACGTTAGCCAGGAGACAGTGGATTCCGTGGACAGATATGGATGACGGTGCCAGTCCGAGGCTGGCCACATGTTGAGAACGTCGCTGTGATCCATCAGAATTACACACCTCCTTCCTTTCCCTGCCCCTCCTGTCTGTCTGTCTGTCTGTCAGTCTGTCAGTCCATACAGATACCGTCCCCTAAGCCTGGCTAGCTTTGTCCTTTTGTTTTATCTTTTTTTCTCTTCTCCTTTGCTTTTTCCGTTTTTTTTTTTCTATTCTTTTCTACATTTTGCTACAGTTGATGCTCTCTGTCTCCTTATCTTTGTATGAAGCGAGCACGGGTTTGTGTGTGTGTGTGTGTGTGTGTGTGTGTGTGTGTGTGTGTGTGTGTGTGTGTGTGAAAAATCTATCGGTAGGTCTGTCTGTCCATGTGTTTGTCAGTCTGTCTATCCATTGGTGTATTAATTGATAGACCTGTATATTTGTCTTTCTGTCTGTTTCAATTGATATGTCTTTTTCAGATGTAAGTAGCACATAAAGTTAAGCACAGGCCTTTGCACACAGGGGGTTGATTCATCCCTTCAAAAAACATTGTTTTTTTTTTTTTTATGCGGCAACCAATGATGGAATCTCACACAGCAGTGTGTAATCCAGCCTGTGTCAACTGGTAGTGCGCACGGGGGTCTTGGTGACCTCGTTACCGCGCGGGATAAAAAGTGCAAAGTTTCGTTAACTGTGTGCCTGTTTTGCATCAAGCTTGCTGGCGACACAAGATGTGTAAAATGAAAAATTCTTTTTTTCCCGTGCAAGAGCAGTCTCTCAAGTGAGTTTTTTATGCCCCTTCTTTTGGCTGTTTAAGCGCGGGGGTTGGTTACTGTCAGCCCTTTTCTCACCATGCCACCACGAAACGAAAAACTTAGCACCTTTGACAAAACCAGGGCGATTGCGTGGATACAAGATGGCATTGCAAAGGCTGAAGTGGCGCGACGACTTTGGTGTGCATCATTCAGTTATTGTTAGACTGAATCAGCGTTTTAGGGCGACCAACAGCGTTGAAGAGAGGCCACGGTCAGGTCGGCCTAGGCAGACTACTCCCAGAGAAGATCGTTTCATCGAGAGGCAGGCCCTATTGCAGCGGGATACCACTTTCACACCAGCATCCAAAGGGCAGCTTCGTATGCAAAAACAACACCATCCTCAGCCGTCAAGCCATACGAAACCGTCTTCACCACTTCGGCCTCAGATCACGTCGCCCAGCTGTTCGACCACGACTGCTAGCAGCCCATAGGCTGGCTCGCCGAGCTTTCTGCCATCGTCATGTGAGATGGAACCAACAACAGTGGTCCCAGGTCCTCTTTTCAGATGAGTCGCGGTTTTAGTCTTGAACACAATGACGGCCGAACTAGAGTTTGGAGGCGTGTTTGGTGAACGTTACATTGATGCAGCTGTTCGCCAGACCAGGGCCCTTTGGGGGAGGATCTGTTATGGTATGGGGTGCCTTCAGCCTCCACCACAAGACACACCACTCTACCATATGATGGAAACCTCACAGGCATCCGCTATCGGGATGAAAAATCCTGGGCGCCTTTTCGTTGTTCCGACCATGCAACGGATAGGACCCCATGGCAGTCTTCCAAGACGACAATGCTCGGCCACATAGGGCCCGGGTGGCCGAAAACTTCATTGTGCAGGCCGGCATCAACAGGATGATCTTCCCGGCGTATAGTCCCGACCTCAATCCCATCGAGCATATGTGGGATGATTTGGGGAGACGTGTGAAGGAGAACCATCCACCTCCCAGAGACCGCCAGGATCTCTTCCAAATGCTGCAACTGGAATGGCAGAGAATCCCTCAGAGGGTCATCAGAACACTGGTCAACTCGATGAGGAGTCGCTGCGTGGAATGTCTCGCCAATGGCGGTGGCCACACCCACTATTGAAATGATTTTGTGAACTGAACAGATTTTGCGAACTTTGATTTCGACCCATCCTCTGTTTAATTGTCTGTAAATCAACAACCGTTCATTCGATCCCAATGAAATTCAATGTACGTTGGAACAAGATAATGAATTAAATCTGTTCCCAATTTCAAAATCGTGGCTTTTTACGTTGTAACAAAATGAGTGGAATTCATCGCAGACGTAACCTCGATACCCACCGACTGGGAAATAATATGCTCAGCAAAAGATGTTGAACCATCCCTACAACACGGAATCACCACACTGGTTTGCGTGTTAAGGATGACGGCATAACAGGACTGGAGAAAGCGCACCATCTGCGCAGTGGCAAGAAAGAACAATTGTCTAGAACAAAGCTGAT
>JADBJO010004023.1:2500-7500 GCA_016801955.1 Conus betulinus | reverse complement strand
CCTGTTCATTGATCTATGCCGACACGTTTTTGTCTGAGGCTGAAACAGACCGCAGAATCACTGAAAACAAGGCAAACACTAACAAAACAAAGTGTAAAGTAACGTTTATTTTCATACACCCTAAAAAAAACAGACGAGCCAATTTTCGCCAAATGTCTCCACAGACATCAGAATTAACACACATCAAATTGCACAAAGTATTTCTCCCCGGATGGCCAGTAGCATAATGTGGGAAGTGTTTTGTTTTGTTTGTTTGTTTGTTTATTTTATTTATTTGGGGGGGGGGGGGGATGTTTCACTTGCATGCGTGATCTTCTACAAGCTTGTAATGCACACAGATTTGGACATAGCGGTTTGCACACAGCTGTGGACGTGGGACAAACGCCACCAATCGTCTTCCAGCAGCTCTGTCCAGATTCCGTTCCCGGGTTCTCCTGGTCCATGGAGATAGGTCATCCACCAGCGTGACCACTTGTCCATCACGCCTGACAGCAGCGGACCGCAATTCCCAGGCGCACCGCTAGGATAAGGAGAGGGCTGCATTTGGTTCCCTCTCCCTGAGAGGGACCAGGAGTGAGCAATGTTTTCTGACGTCAGGAACGGCAACAGGCGAGACAGGTTCAAGTGGATCACGTTCTAGGCAAAGTAGCAACACAAAGTGCGGGTCAGTGGTTCGAGTCTACGTTAAGCGGCGGCCTAAGTGCTAGTCTCTGAGATGAGAGCATGCACCAAACGTCCAGTGTTTGAAACTCATCTATCGCACGTAAAAAAAACACATAGAGGGGAGTCGTGCCTGGCAACGGTCTGTCAAATATTCACTTCGATACGTAGCAAAAAGAACAAAAACATAGACAGACAACAATATGGGTGCCGCTATTATGTGGTGACATCCCCTCCCCTCTCCCTCCACCTCCCTGCCTCCTCCAATATTTCTCCTATCTCGCCCCGGGTGGAGCACTTCGGATTTTTCATACAGACATCCGTTGGGCAGAAAAAACGAAAGTTATTGTGACAGAAGCTCTTTCCTTAAGTGTTTAGCAAAACCAGAAAGTTCTTGTGACAGAAGTCCTGTGCTACAGTGTTGTCACGAAACCATTGCTGTGACGTAAGTCGTGTACTATAATGTCGTGGAAGAACAGAGAGTTGTTGTGACAAACGTCTTGTACTATAATATCGCCCAGAAACAGAAACCCATCACCCCAATGATGTGTCGAAAAAAGAAAGTTCTTGTGGCAGGAATATTAATGCTACAATCTGCACAAAAACAAAAGCGTTGCCCTGACAGGAGTCCAGTATCAGGATGCTGTGTGTGTGTGTGTGTGTGTGTGTGTGTGTGTGTGTGTGTGTGTGTGTGTGTGTGTGTGTGTGCGTGCGTGCGTGCGTGCGTGTGTGCGCGCACGCGCGCGCGTGTGTGTGTGTGTGTGTGTGTGTGTGTGTGTGTGTGTGTGTGTGTGTGCGCGCGCGCGCGCGCGTGTGTGTGTGTGATCTCAGAATAATAATTACATTGTCGGACCATCGCCGCGGGGAATTGTTTACTAAACCAGTCAATCGATACACCCATCCCGCCACCCCCCCACGCCCACCCCTTTTTTTCACAACAGCACGACAACAATCTTTTTTTTTTTATGCCAGCTACATGCCTTCCCGCAGTACTCCTCTGAGTACTCTGTGAAATGAAACGGGTTACTGTTGGAATTGTTTCCTCCGTGAAGTTGGAACAGCAAACACAAAATGGGTTGCTGTTGCAAGACTCCCCTTTCTTCCGATCAATCATTTCAGAAAACTGAAACGTATTCCAGTTATCGGACCCCCTGTTCCCAAACTGCAGGCGCAGTTTGCCAGGTTAGGTGTTTACAAGGTTATATTATACAATGTGGGTTGTCATGATAAGGTTTTAGGGTTAGAATTAGGGTTATGTGACGAGAGGGGTAGGGGGTTTTCTTGTTTGTCTGTGTTTTTTTTTTTCTTTCTTTCTTTCTTTCCCTTCCGCGTACGCAGGCTGATACTCCTGCGGACACTGCCTGTATAGATAGACAGTGGAGTTTTGTGTGTATGACCGTTTTTTTTATCCCGCCATTAAGGCAGCCATACTCCATCTTTGGGAAGGTGCATGCTATGTGTAACGTGTCACCCATACCAACGGCCAAACTGGCCTTCTCTTCCCAAAGTTGGTGATGGGATTTTTACTTGTGTGCAAGATGTTATGCGTGCGTTCACACACGGAACCTCGGTTTATAGTCTCATTCGAAGGATTGTATGGGGAATGGAGTCAGAACCAATGTTAACTCCGAGGGAAAAATCCCCCTGTAAATTCGAACCCGCAACCCCAAGATCACGAGTCCGGCGCTCTACCAGCTGAGCTATTCCGGCCCCCGGTAGGGTTTGTAGTCCGCATCTTCTGGGCAGTTGCAGAGTTTTCTGTTTTTCCTGTCAAAGTTCCAAGTCTCTAATGCCTAACCACCCCGCGCACTTTGTCTCACGTTTGATTAGAAATGATCACTGTGCTGGCCATACAATTCCCAGGAATGAGTTTTCCTGACAACTTTTTTTTTTCTGAACTAGTGCCAGAGTGGAGAAGCCAACAACAGCAGTAAGGTCAATGAGCTGGTACCCCCCTGGCCCTGTCGACAGTTTATTTGTCGACCCCATCTCCCACGGTGACCTGTTCCAGACTCCCTCAATAACGTTGCGTTGTGCTGAGGTAGTAATGGGTGTCTTTTGGCATAACTCTCTCTCTCTCTCTCTCTCACTCTCTCTCTCTGCGGAAAATTAAAACTAACAAATCTGCAGGACCTGATTCTATTATTGGTGAATTGTTGAAATTTGGTGGAGCTCAAGTTGTTGATTTTTTACTAGCTTTTTTCAATAGGATTTTTGATGATGGTATCTTCCCAGAAAACTGGAAAGAATCTGTAACCTTGCCAATATTCAAGAAAGGCGATGTAATATTCCTAATAATTATAGAGGTATCTCTTTAGTTGACATTAGTAGCAAATTATACAGCACTGTTATTAACAATAGATTACGGGAGTGGGTTTGAATGTAATAATATTACCGGAGAACATCAAGCTGGGTTCAAAAAGGGTTACTCTACTGTCGATCATATGTTCACTCTCCTCGCGTTTGTTCAGAAACAATTTTCTTTAAATCGTAAACTTTACGTTGCGTTTATTGACTTTGAAAAAGCCTTTGACTCCATAAACAGACAGCTTCTATGGAGAGTATTACTTTAAAATGGTGTCAAGGGGAAATATATTCAACTGTATTAGAGCTATGTACAAAGTTGTTAAAACAAGGGTAAGAAGTGGGTCCAGTCTGACAGATTACATTAATTGTGTTGCGGGAGTAAGGCAAGGTGATGTCTGTAGTCCTTTATTATTTTCAATTTTCATTAATGAGCTTGCCATTGAGGTAATTAATAACGGCCTTCATGGTGGACGATTTACACAGGATGTGTTAGAATTATTTATTCTACTGTTGGCAGATGACGTTGTTTTGGTTTCAGAAACAATAGTTGGCTTACAACGTCAAACTAAATAATCTGAGCAGGGCTGCATCCTCATTAGAGCTAAAAGTTAATATGAGTAAAAGCAACATTGTGGTGTTTAGAAAGGGAGGTTATTTGGCGGCGAGGGAAAAGATGGAAGTATGATGGACTTATTATACCTGTGCTGAATGTTTATAAATACTTGGGGAATCTATTTTTCTACACGCTTAAGTTTTACCTTTGCCTGTAAAGACCTTGCATGTAGGGCAAAGAATGCTTTGATATGTGTAATAAAAAGATTGCATGCTTTGAATAATAATTCGCTGGAATTATTCTTAAAAATATTTGATTCCCAGATACAGCCTATGTTGATGTATGGGGCTGAAATTTGGGGTTTAGATAATGCCGTTGTTCATTGTGAGGCTGTGCATTTATTTGCTTTGAAAAGGTTTCTAGGTCTCGATAGGCGTGTCTCTAATGACTTGGTGTATGGAGAGTCCAATAGATATCCACTGTTCATTGGCTCAGCCGTTAAATGTGTGCGATATTGGTTAAAGCTCTTAAACATGGATCATTGTAGATTGTCTCGTAAGTCTTATGAGATGTTGTTTGATTTGGATGTAAGGGGAAAAATGAACTGGGTTTCAAATGTGCGTTTGTTTCTGTGTAAGCATGGCTTTGGGGATGTTTGGCTGGCTCAGGGTGTTGGAAATCAAAAACAGTTTATTCGTGTTTTTCGACAAAGGTTGATTGACTGTAGATGGCAATTATGGGACGACCATATTCAAACTAGTGAACGGTATGATTTATACAGAAATTATTCTAGCTTCCCACATATATTCAGCTTATCTAAAACTGGATCTGGACATGCGTTTGAAAAGATTAATTGCTAAATTTAGAGTCGGTGTTTCTGAAATTAGGACTCATTACTTAAGATATAGGAACATACACACAACTGACTTGCTTTGTCCTTTGTGTATGCAAGGTGAGGAAATGAAATACATTTTATGTTCCTTTGCCCAGCTTTAGAAGATCTTCGCCAAAAATTTATCCCACAGAATATTATAAGCCCGCCCGTGTATGTTTCGATTACAGTTACTACTTAGCTCTACAGTTATAAGATAATTAGGAATTTAGGTATGTTTTTGTGTAAGGCGTCTAAGATTAGAGAAATAATGACGTCTTAGTTGATGTTCTTATTGGTATATTTGTTTCTTTTTTTTTCGTGACTAGTGATTTCGTTTCTACACATTATAATGTGAATGATTGTGCTCATTCCCCTTCAAATGGGCCGATGGCCTTACTGAGTGTGTGTGTGCGTCTGTGTGTATGTCTGTGGCTGTGTCTCACTCCTAATCCTCTTTTTTTTACAGCAGTGCAACAGCAAATCTTGTCGTGCCAACCACATGCGTTTTCTCCAGTACTTCTCTGCGCACTTTACCAAATGAAACGGGTCCCTGTTAGATTTGTTTTCCCGTGAAGTTGGAATAGCAGACACAGCATGATTTGCTGT
>JADBJO010004022.1:211116-216260 GCA_016801955.1 Conus betulinus | reverse complement strand
GAGAGAGGAGGAGGAAAGAGACAGAAAAGACAGGGCAAAGAGAGATTGAGAAAAGAGAGTGAGAGAGAGAGACAGAGGACAGACAGAGAGAGCCAGACAGGACAGACAGAGACAAAAGACAATTTGATTGTGTTTGCAACAAGGATTGATTTGGTGAAGGAAAGAGAACAAAACAGCAACAGAGCACAGGCTGTGGACCCACAGTGTCAGCTGGCCAAGTTTACACCACAGACAGACAAACGTACAGACAGAGAGAGGGGATAGGGGACAGACAGACAGACAGACAGACAGACAGGCAGGCAGACAGACAGACAGACAGACAGACAGACAGACTGACCGACCGACCGACAGACCGAACGACCGACCCCGACCGACAGACAGTCGACAGACAGACAGACAGACATGCAGACACACAGAGAGGCAGACAGGCAGACCGGCAGGTAGACAGACAAACAGGCAGACCGACAGGCAGGCAGGCAGGCAGACCGACAGGCAGACCGACATGCAGGCAGGCAGATAGACAGACAGATACGCACAGACACACTGGCATACACAATATGGACACACACAGAGCACACACTCTCTTAGTCCCTCCCCCCTCCGCCATCAACACCTTCCATCCCCCCCCCCTCCCCCGTTATGGTTCTTCCCACTCCCCTCCATAGAACCCACACAAACAGAGAGAGAGAGGAGAGACAGACAGACAGAGAGAGACACAGGAGACAAAGACAATGAGATGAGAGAGAGCGAGGGGGGGAGATTAGGGTGGGGGGGGGGGGGGGGTGGGTGGGGGGTAGTGGGGTGGATGAGAGAGGGTGTGGTTTAGACGACGCCTAACACAACAAACTGCAAATATTGACGTTTATGATTTTTCCAATCCATCATCAGTCAAGACATCAGATTTCACGCAGGTGTGTTTCGTCATGTTTAACTGAATTCAACGTTTGTAGAATAGTCGGAAGCTAGTTCTAGTCATAGGGTTCAGAGTGAGAAAGACTTGTTTTGTGCTGACCAGTATGCGGAAAGGGTTGAAAAAAAAATGTCTCAAAGAAAGTATGTGAAGAGCTTTTAACATCTCATCTGTCAATAGAAGTACAGCTGGAAGGAGCGGATTCGTTGTTCTTCAGTGGAGAGAATTCAATGTTTTTGTGGACACCAGTACATCCATCCTACACAAATGAAATGTGATTTATTTGTGACTTTATACGCGCGTTGAAGAGGAGCTCGGGCACTGAAATATTGACACAACATTAAAGGTGAGAGAGAAGGAACGTACTGTTTCAGACGATCCTTCCTAAATTGTTGAAATGGTGAGGCTGACATTTTGAAATTCCTCATCTACAGTCACACCTAAACACGATGCATGTCTACCCCGTTCGATTGAAATGCTGTTCAAAATAGAAATGCTGTTCAAAATGGAAATGCTGTTCAAAATAGAAATGCTGTTCACAATAGAAATGCTGTTCACAATAGAAATGCTGTTCAAAATAGAAATGCTGTTCACAATAGAAATGCTGCTCAAAATAAAAATGCTGTTCACAATAAAAATGCTGTTCACAATAGAAATGCTGTTCAAAATAGAAATGCTGTTCACAATAGAAATGCTGGTCAAAATAGAAATGCTGGTCAAAATAGAAATGCTGTTCACAATAGAAATGCTGGTCAAAATAGAAACGCTGTTCAAAATGAAAATGGAAATGCTAGTCAAAATGGAAGTGCTGTTCAAAATAGAAATGCTGTTCAAAATGGAAATGCTGTTCAGAATAGAAAACGCTATTCAAAATAGAAAATGGAAATGCTGGTCAAAATGGAAGTGCTGCTCAAAATGGAAATGCTGTTCAAAACGGAAATGCTGTTCAAAATGGAAATGCTGTTCAAAATAGAAATGCTGTTCAAAATAGAAGTCCTGTTCAAAATGGAAGAGCTGTTCAAAATAGAAGTGCTGTTCAAAATGGAAGTGCTGTTTAAAATGGAAATGCTGTTCAAAATAGAAGTGCTGTTCAAAATGGAAGTGCTGGTCAAAATGGAAATGCTGTTCAAAATGGAAATGCTGCTCAAAATAGAAGTGCTTTTCAAACATGCTGGGCAAACGGGAAGTTCAGCAGTGTTTTCGCAAACTGGTTATAGTTACAGGTTTATTTGTGGTGAGGTGCATTTCAACTGAGAGTGAATTCTATCAATTTGGTGCATCATGGAGATGCTCTCCCGCAGAAACTTTTCTCTTGCTTATCAGTTGCATTCACTGATCAGAGAAGTTATGAATATCTTTCTGCTACCCCCTCCCCTCCCCTCTCCCCTCCCCCTCACCTCCCCTTCTACCCCCTCTCTTTCTCTCTGAAAAAACAAAAATTGAACAAAGTCGGATCCGTGTCTGGATTTATCTGAAAGGAACAAAACAATCAGGCTGTCTGTCTGTCTGTCTGTCTGTCTCTGTCTGCCTGTCTGTCTCTCTGTTATCTCAGTCTCTCTCTGTCTGTCTGTCTCTCTGCCTGTCTGTCCCCCCTCTCTGTCCGTCTGTGTCTATCTCTGTCTCTCTCTGTCTATCTCTCTGTCTCTGTCTCTCTCTATCTCTTTCTCCATTCCATCCCCCCCTCCACCCCCCCCCTCTCTTTCACTGACCCTTTAATGAGGGATAACACAATCCTTTGAAGAACTGACCGAATCAGCCTGAACTGATCAGCCTGATTGCACTATGCAGAAATTACCCATCTTCCTTTGGAAGAGGAGTTGTGTTTGATGCTGAAAAAAGGAACTCTAATGATCCATCTCTTTGTGTGTGTGTGTGTGTGTGTGTGTGTGTGTGTGTGTGTGTGTGTGTGTGTGTGTGTGTTTTGTTCTCTCTGGGAAAAACTGCTGCGACTGATTCAGAAATTAACTCCCTTATAATCCAGGTAATCAAGAACGGCAACTATCAAATATTGACAATGTGAAGCCCCCGTCCCATCCCCCCCTCCCCCTCCCCCACCCCCCTCCCCCCATCCTTTCCCACCTCCCTCCCGCTGCTGGTTCTTCTCTTTGAGACTGTCATTCTAATGATGGAGAAGAAACTTGGTGTGACAAGAGAGGCATGGAACAGACTGATTTATAGCCGGAGAAGGAGAAAAAAGACCGTTCCTCCTTTGATGCTCAGCTTCGGATGGCTGTTCAAAGAAACTGCTGAGGGTGCTACTATTCTGGTGCCTTGTCCTCTGGAAATAGTGAACATTGATTTAAAAAAAAATTCAGCTTCCTTTAAATAATGGACGTAATACACAGCGGATAACGATCCAGATCGACAGTGCGGATCCCTCCACTTTCTGCTCTCTCTCTCTCTCTCTCTCTCTCTCTCTCTCTCTCTCTCTCTCTCTCTCTCTCTCTCTCTCTCTCTTCTCTCTCTCTTTTATGTCTCTGTCTCTCTCTGTCTCTGTCTCTGTCTCTCTCTGTTTTTTTGTCTGTCTGTCTGCCTCTCTCTCTCTCTCTCTGTCTATCTCTCTCTCTATCCATCTCTGTCTGTATCTGTCTATCTGTTTGTCTGTCTGTCTGTCTGCCTCTCTCTCTCTTTCTCTCTCTGTAAGTCTTGCTCCCCTCCCCCCCTCTCTCTCTCTCTCTCTCTCTCTCTCTCTCTCAGTGTGTGGCTCTCTGTTCCTTTGTACTGAGTGTTAAAATACTTTGACGATTATGTCAGCACAAGTAACATCCCTCTCCCTCCCTCCCTTCCTTCCTCTCTCAATCAGTCAATCAATCAGTGACGCATAAACAATCCCCTTCCCCCATCTGTCTCCCTCAACTTTGACAAAACAGTAAATGATAATAATGAAACGAAGAAGAAAAGAAGAAACGAAGATAGCAACGTACAAAAATACACATGAAAATAAGAAATCCAGAGAGAGAGAGAGAGAGAGAGAGAGAGAGAGAGAGAGAGAGAGAGAGAGAGAGAGAGAGAGAGAGAGAGAGAGAGATTCAGACTGACATTCACATCTAAATTCAGATTCAGATTCAGATGTTTATTCTTATAGGCCTTGGCCCCTCAGAAGGGGTGTGTGTGTACATAAAAACACAACACAACACAACACAACACACACACACACACACACACACACACACACACACACACACACACAGAGAGAGAGAGAGAGAGAGAGAGAGAGAGAGAGAGAGAGAGAGAGAGAGAGAGAGAGAGAGAGCTGAACGATAGAGCAGAGAGGGTGGTGAAGTAAGCATAAATGATGCGATTTGTTTCCATCCAGTCCTCGGACAAGGATGTAAATAGATGAATATATGAATAAGTAGACAAGCAAGAAACAAGAAAAGCAAAGCGTACAAAATACATCTGAACAATCAACAGTGCATGAAACGTACCCATCTCCCCCTCCACTCCCCGCCCTTCAACCCCTCCCCCCCCCCCCCCCCCCCCCCCCCCCCCATTTTTTTTTTTTTTACATTTCTCTTCTGCTTCTCTCTACATTTCTCCACAAATTTACCCAGCATAGATGAATTTTGAATTTAACACACAAAAAAGAAAGAGAAACAGGCATGGCAACATCTTAAAATTCATTAAAAGAAAAAAAAACCACAGTGGCATGAGAGAGAGAGAATCCAAGCCATGCAATTGTTGTGCATTGAATTCAGCAACAACAACCGAATGGATTTTCTGAAAATCAGAAACAAACTGAACATACGTGGACAAGAAAACCGACTGAACACACACACGCGCGCATACACACGTCCCACTACCACCCACGCAACTACCATCATAACAACAACAGTACAATAAGAACAATGCAAATTTTATCAAACAAAAACCTTTTCAGGGGTGCGCATACACACATGCGCGCGCGCACGCATATATATATATATATATATATATATATATATATATATATATATATATATATATATATATATATATATATAATATGCTGAACAGTTAAAGCAGTGGGGTAAAAACAAATGCAGGTAAACAATTCTTTCATCATTATAGTAATGACTTCGCAAAAATTTGAAATTGAAAAGCTAAAAAAGTTTGAAGATAATGGGAAAATACATATCATAAATATGAAAACCCTTCACTAGTTGCTTGAGGGAACCATCGTAATCTCTCTTGAAAACAGATCTACAGGTAGTGCCCGCTCCTAGACAACCCTTCACTAGCTGCTTGAGGGAAC
>JADBJO010004022.1:198616-206116 GCA_016801955.1 Conus betulinus | reverse complement strand
CAGCAAGTTGCTATTGAGGGTTTGTCACTCGGTGGTGTTGTGCTTCGTTTGTATGACAAAAATCCTTTCGTACTCAGAGGACAGGATGACACTGAACATTCCGCTACCAAGGTGTGGATTTCTAACATCCCTCTCTCTTGCGACGGGGCGGACATCGAGTCAGCTCTTGTCAGGCTGGGAGCTGTCTTACGCTCTCCCTTGATTCTGGAGAAAATGAGGAATAGAGACGGAAAATTGACACGATTCTACACTGGAAGGCGATTTATTTTCATAGACATCCCAGACAAACCGCTCGATAGATCTGTGAAGGTTGGGGGATTATGGGCTACGCTGTATCACAAGGAACAGCCCAAAAGAGATACTAGGGTAACAAAGTGTAATCGTTGCCTGAAACTGGGTCACTGGGCCAGGGAGTGTCCGGAAACTGTGGTTACCTGCAGAGCCTGTCGCCTACCTGGTCATCGGCAAGGGGATCCCGTCTGTGAGATTCCGAAAGCGAGTGAGGAACCGACAGTGATGTCCGTTTGGGACCCTCTGCCACCGGTTTCAAGGTTTGGACACACATCTGACACTGACTCACCCCTTTCTGACAATGACACTGACCGTGGTGCGACTGACGACGAGAAAGAGACAGGTCAGAAAAAGAGTGAGACAGAAGAGGAAGAAAGACTGATGTGGTGGAGGACTGTCAGTCAGACTTTCATTCTGTCCGTCATGGGGAACAGGGAAAAAAGAGGAGAGGAGTGGTAGACCATCCAAGAGGGAGGGAAGGGAAAATAAGGGAAAAAGACGTGGATAAGGCAAAAAGATCCGGTTTTGACACGTCAGTCTAAACTGGATTTTGCAACACGTTCTCGATCGCAAACTCCGAAACGACCACGCTCAACAGAGAGGGATTCCCCCAGTCATTCTGACAAACGTGAAAAAACTGCCAAGCTTTCCACTGCTCGTTCAGTCACAGACAGACAGTGACATGGGACGGGCATGGACGATGAATGTTTGAACGGTTTTTGGCGCATCTCCTGGACTTTCCTTTGATTACCTCCCTAAAATGGCTTTATCTTCTCTTAATGTCTTTTCTCTGAATGTGAGAGGGATAAGATCTAAAAACAAAAGAATATGTGTTTATAAGTTTTTGAAAAATAGTGGGTATGACGTGATCTGTTTACAAGAAACATATATCACTGAAAATGTGAATGAAAAATGGCAAAAAGAATGGGGTGGGAAGCTGATTTTTACTGACAAAAGTACTCACAGCGGTGGGTTGGTTATATTAATTAAAAAGGCTTGCCGGTGGAGACTGAGCTTGTGTATGCATCTGAAAGAATTTTGGCCTTGAAAGTGATTTCAGGGGACAAGCAGTTGATTGTGGTAAATGTTTATGCCCCAAATATTTTACGAGAAAAACATGTATTTTTTGATAAACTAGAGGATGTTATTAAAAATGTGAATGTCAGTAATATTGTCGTGTGTGGTGGTTTTTAACGCTGTCCTAGATAATGAGTATGATGTAATAAGTGGTGAATATCATGATCAGCGTATTGTACAGAGATTCAATAGGATGCTCAGTGAGTGTGATTTACACGATACATGGAGATTATTTCATAATGAAGAGAAGGAATTTAGCTGGTCAAAAAGAAACCCATTTATTGCTAGAAGAATAGATTACATGTTGACCAACTCATCCATCTTTGAAAAAGTAGTGCAAAGTACTATTCAGAGTGTGTCTTTCTCCGATCACAGAGGATGCTTCATGTCTGTTAAGTTTGTAGATACTGAATATGGTCAAGGGTACTGGAAATTTAATAGCTCGTTACTTTCTGATATAAACTATGTTAATTATTTGAACACTTTTTAGACCATTTTGAAAAGGACCCTGAAGAAGACGATCAGGTAACTTGGGAATTATTAAAAGTTAAAATAAAAGAATGTACCATTAAGTTTTCAAAAGAGAAAGCATTGTCAACTAGAAATAAAATAGCACACCTTTACGCTGATTTGAACACATTAGATACTGCTCTCAGCATTGACCCAGATTGCAGTGAAACACTGCGGAAAAGAGAGCACGTGAAACTTCAGTTAGAATTAGAAGAAAGAAACAAAACCCGTGCGGCACAGGTACGTGCCCGTGCCCAGTGGATAGAGCAGGGCGAAAAGAACACTAAATTTTTTCTTGGTTTAGAGAAAGCCCGTGCTAACTCGAAAATTATGGAAAGTATAAAAAATGCAGATGGGGTTGAGGTTACGGGACAGAAAAACATTCTAGCTGCACAGAGGGATTATTTTAAGAATTTATATAAGAAAAAGATAAATAGTGATAATATGTTACAAAGAACGCATGCGTTCTTGCAAGGTGTGGTTGTACCTTCTTTATCTAATAACGATAGAGAATATTGTGACAGCAATCTTTTAGAGCAAGAAATTAGAAGTGCTCTGAAAGAAATGAAAAATGGTTCTAGTCCTGGCAGTGATGGGCTAACAGCCGAGTTTTACAACAAAGTGTTCTGGTGTCGTATCAGTAAGTATGTAATGGCGTCTTTTAACGCTGCATTTGAAACAGGTAGCATGTCCTCTTCTCAGCGTAAGGCCGTTATAACTCTTATACATAAAGGAAAAAGTTTATCAAGGAATGATCTAAATAACTGGCGACCAATATCTTTAACTAATGTGGACTATAAACTCCTAGCTAAAAGTCTGGCACGGCGATAGGCAGTGTCATAGATAATCTGATATGCGATGATCAGGTTGGATATGTAAAGGGAAGACGAGTATCTACATTGCTTCGTTTGATTGATGATGTCACAGATCAGCTGCGTCAAGACAATAGACCAGGCTTACTGTTAACTATCGATTATTTTCACGCTTTTGATTGTATTTCCAAAGCATTCATGTTAAATTCCTTTAAATTGTATGGTTTCGGGGAGCGCTTCATTAATTGGGTATCAATATTGACAACCAACTCCGTAAGCAGTATGAACTACTGCGGGTGGATTTCCGAGCCTTTTAATGTGGAATCGGGAATCAGGCAAGGTTGCCCATTCTCTCCATTAGCCTTTGTTCTAGCCCTTGAACTGTTGGCAATCAAACTACGGCAATCTTCTGAGATTAAGGGCATTATTAAGTTTAAGTGTAGAGGTAAAGCTGACGGTATTTGTACATTATTAATAGCCTTGTACGCTGATGACATCACATTGTTTTTAGCTGACGAAGACGATATATGCGATTAGCCCTTGATATATTTGACAGGTTTTCTTTTATATCAGGTCTGACAATAAACAGAAATAAATCTGAAGCAATGTGGCTAGGAAGTAGAATAAGCAGTGGACACAATCTTCAGGGTTTTACATTTAAAAATAAAATAAAAATTCTGGGTGTGTATTTCAGCAATAGAACTTGTGCATCTGAACTAAAAGAGAACTGGACGGGTAGAATTGACAACTGTAGACGTCTGATTGCAATGTGGGAAAAAAAAAAAAAAAATTTGAGTATTATGGGAAAGGTGAGTATTGTAAAAAACATTTTTGATCTCACAGTGGGTCTACATTATGCAAGTAATAGTGGTACCGGATCACGTAATTGATGAAGTGAATAGATTACTATATAGATTTTTTTGTGGAGGAAAAAAGACTGCAACAAAAAAGCTTTTGAAAAGTTAAAAGAATTGTACTGTGTACCCAAACAGAAAAGGGAGGGATTAAAATGATAGATTTAAAAGAGTTTCAAACTGCATGTTTGCTACAATGGGCTGTCAAACTAAGCTCAAACAGCGACACAGATAACGCCACAAATAATACCAAATGGTGGCTAGTAGCCAGAAACATATTTTCTGCGTTTGGAGAAAAGTGTGTGTATGCTTTTATGCAACAGTAAAATGTACACAATTTAAGGGATTTGAACTTATCAAGTCACATTTTTGGAACATGGTTTTACGTGCTTGGTTAAATAGCAACAACCATTTAGAGTTGCCTGTGTCTCATGTGATTTGGAACAACAGTGCGATAAAGTATCAAGGAAACGTCTTGTTTTTTAAACACTGGATTAATAAAAAAATATACTAAGCGTAGGCGATATGTTGACAAAACAACTATGCGCTGAAATCTTTTGATGAAATAATCGATGTAGTGGGAAATTCACCCTGTCGTATCTTAGAATATAATGTTGTTTGCAGTGCTATAAACACTTTTATGCGTGTTCAGCATAATTTGGGTCTACAGTTATCTGATAATAGTGCTCACCTCAACTCTCCTGTGTTTTGTGGCAAACGTTTGTCAACCGTTAGAGAGTTTCGAAAACAACTAGTAGATAATAGATATAGTCAGCCTTGTGCGGTAGGTTTTTGGAAGAGAGTATTTGACTTTGACATCACACCACAAATATGGAATGTCGCTACACGTGCAACAAAAGAAACAAGGCTTCGTCTTTTACAGTGGAAAATTCTGCATAATATTTATCCGACTAACATCATGCTGTATAAGATGAAAAGTCAGAGATGACAACAAATGTTCATATTGTAGAGATATTGTTGACGTGATCGAACATTTTTTCTTTGAGTGCCCTACTGTCTTAGCATTTTGGAGAAAGGTTGAGAATTATATTCTTATTAATCTTGACGTTCATGTGAAGTTCGACGTCTTAAAAGTGATATTTGGTATTACTGACCGAAACATTAGAAAAACAACACTAAATAACTTAATCACATAATATTGATTGGAAAAATGTGTGTGAGCATTTTCAAAAAAACGAATGCTTCGATGTCCATCTGTACAATATTCGAAGCACATATGTCACTACGTAACAGATTTATATTCAAATGACATCAGTCAATAAATTAGTTTAGCCAATTGTAGGGAAATTCATTCATAGCCTCACCCCCTCCCACACTCTGTGGGCGCACAAGCACTTACGTTAGCTCATTTACACATCCCCGCGCGCGAACGCACACACATGATGCTTTTGTGTTGTCTCTTGCTTTTGGTCTTTCCTCATGACTTCCTTGTAGACCCCTTTTTTTCTGTACAGGGGCGTCTTTGTAGGGGAAAGAGGCTACTCTTGAGACTACTTAAAATTCTCGCCCCCCCCCCCCCCCCCCCCCCCCCCCCCCGCCGCCCCTACCCCCCTGGTGGTGTCATTAATTCTACAAGTATATGTGTTCTACGTTGTATTGTATCACATCATACTTTATTACGCTGTGCTGTATTTGATTGCTTTGTACTGCATTGCATTGTTTGTACTAATTATTGTATTGCATTGTTTAAAAAAAAAAAAAAAATTATTTGTGATGCGGAAAAAAAAAAAGTGAGAATGAAAGAACCAAGCAAGCAAAACTCATTACAACATACACTAGTGCACTGAAAAACCCAGACATCATTGTACCATAGTATACATTAAATGAGAAAGAAGCATTGTCCATGATAGAAAAAAAAATCAAAACACACTTGGAACTGGGCATGAATGAAAGTGTGGAACGCGTGCGTAAGCAGGCGTTTGTGTGTAGGCATGATAGATGGTAGGCGTTTAGGTGTTGTAACAAAAAAGAGGAAAAAGAAAAGAGACCCGCCAAAAAAAAAAAAAAAAAAAAAAAAAAAAAAAAAAAAAAAAAAAAAAAAAAAAAAATCAGAACAAAAAGAGAGAGACAGATGGTGACTTTTCAAAGCAGCAGACAGATACACGGACATATACTGATGGACATACACGTAAAGAGACATATCCCCACGGAGCAGGGAAGTTCTACGATTTACTTCATGACACTTTTGTTCTTTGCAGAGAAATCTCTTTGTTTTCTCAGAGAAATCTCTTTGTTTTCTCAGAGAAATCTCTTTGTTTTCTCGTGATTTTGACTGGCTTTCTTTTGTGTCACAGTTCATGATTTGGTATTGAAAACGATTTCATCAACGGGAAAACAATGAACCCAAAAAAAAAGCAAAAAAAAAAAAAAAAAAAAAAAAAAAAAAAAAAAACTGAAGTGAAGGACACACATGAAGCATGTATATCTAATATGTACTGACTACGAATCTGTTTCTGTGTCATCATACAGGAGTAACAATCGATCGACACAGCTTGATTTTCATCTTCTCCCCTTTTCTTTACCTGTCTGTCTGTCTGTCTCTCTCTGTCTGTCTGTCAGTCAGTCTGTCTGTCTGTCTGTCTGTCTGCCTGTCTGCCTGTCTGTCTGCCTGTCTTCACTCTTCTCTCTCTACTTCTGTCTGTGCATGTCCGTCGGTCTCAATCATCTGTTCATCTGTCTGTCTGTCTGCGTGCCTGCCTGCCTGTCTGTCTGTCTGAATCTGTGTCTGTCTGTCTGTCTGTCTGACTCAGAGTCTGTCTGTCTGTCTCTGTATCTCTCTCTCTCTCTCTCTCTCTCTCTCTCTCTCTCTCTCTCTCTCTCTCTCTCTCTCAACTTTTCTTCTTCCTTTTTTTCAGTCGTAACGAGCAAAGCAATCATTCTTTGAAGAAAATGGCATCTGACAGCTGCAAAAGGGAATGTTCTCATTTTTAGCAGGAGAAGCACCACTGCTTTTTCTTCGAAGCCAAAGTGCTGTTGTTGTTCTTGTTTGTTTGTTCGTTTTTATCTACAAAGGAGATGAGACAACCGTATGTTGTTTTTGCACTATAATTTATCGTGACCGGTTTTGTTATTCAGTTCCTACAAAATCAAGAACACTGGACTGTGATCAATATTAATGACGGAACTCTCTCTCTCTCTCTCTCTCTCTCTCTCTCTCTCTCTCTCTCTCTCTCTCTCTCTCTCTCTCTCATTCTTCTCTAACAGCTCTCCCCCTTCCCCCTATCTTTCTCCCCCTCTCTGTCTCTGTTTCTGTCTGTCTGCCTGTTTGTCTATCTATCTATATGTTTGTCTGTCAGTCCATCTGTCTGTCTGTCTCTCAATCTGTCTGTCTCTCGGTCTGTCTGTCTGTTTGTCTCTCTGTCTGTGTCTCTCTCCCTCTCCCTCAGACACATGCACACATATACTGCTCTCTCTCTCTCTCTCTCTCTCTCTCTCTCTCTCTCTCTCTGTGAGGAAACAGAACGATCTCTCTCTCTCTCTCTCTCTCTCTCTCTCTCCTCTCTCTCTCTCTCTCTCTCTCCTCTCTCTCTCTCTATCTCGCACTCTCTCTACTCCCCCCCCCCTCTCTCTCATTCTCTTAGAACATAACAACAACAAAAACAAATCAAAGAACAATAAAAACAAAGAACCGACACAAAAAAGAATTTAAAAAAAGGAAGGACAGAAAGAGTACATAAAAACCAACACGGGAAGAACAGACAGCTGCGCGCGAGTGATTGACAGATCCATTCTCTAAGAATAACGAAGTGGAGAAAACCGTTGTTCCTCCTCGTTGTTTGTCTCGGTGCTTCATGCCCGTTCAAGAGTTCTGGAAGGCACGCTGCTGCAGTTCGTCCACTTCACATAGGCCTGGTCCACAGCGCCGCACAGAATGACGTCCAGCTTCGTTGGGGCTGGCCGCACCCTGACCCTGGCAGCGGTGCTGGTGTGGACAG
>JADBJO010004022.1:185000-195977 GCA_016801955.1 Conus betulinus | reverse complement strand
TACAGGAGAGTCTTGTCTCTGTGATCATCTACTCTCAGACACCCACATATACGCGAGGCATTTGTGTGTTGTGTGTGTGAGGCCCTCGAGAAGATCCAACGAAGAGCAGCAGCAAGATGGGTGTCAAATCGCCACCGCCAAACATCATGCGTCGACTCCATCCTTGACTCTCTTAATTGGCCTTCCCTACAACAGCGTCGTAAAAAAGCCCGCTTGGAGATGTTTTATAAATTCCATCACGGACTCATCTCCATTAACTCCATGTACCTGCCCAAACCATCTGATAGCAGGCTGAGCTCTAGGATCAACAACGACCTGAGCTACAACATTCCCACATGCACGACGCGGTACAGGCAGATGACGTTCTTTCCGAGAACCATACCAGAATGGAACAAGTTGCCTCAGGAGGTTGTGACAGCTGAGTCACTGGACTGTTTCAAGTCCAGGCTGGCCTCCATCTGTAGAACCTGAAACAACCATCCCCCCCCCCCCCCCCCACTTCCCCGCCACCCAAACACCCCTCCCCCTCCCCCTCCCCTTACCCTCCTCCTGACCACTATTCCCTAAAATCCCCCTCCCCCCCCCTGTTTTTTTTTTTTTTTTTTTTTTTTTTTAAAACCAAATCCTAAGAACAGCGCAAATCTTCGGCAATCTCCCCGAATACGACAAAATCATCGTGTGTGTGGTGTGTGTGTGTGTGTGTGTGTGTGTGTGTGTGTGCCTGCGCGCGCGTATGGGATCTGTGCACCTGGAAAACCTAGAGAAATGGGGGAGGTGGGGGAGGGAGGTGTCATAGTCACAGTGGGTATGTAGGGGGCGGAAAATGAATAGATCAACCAGATTAGGATAGGTTCTGGCTATGATAACCATATATACCCCTCTTCCCCCCCCCCCCCCCCCCCCCCCTCCTTCCCCCCGCGCTATGTTGACAAACAGAATAGTGTGACCACTTTAGGCTTTATGGCAAATGTCAAACAAACGTAAACGTCAGAGCCCGTTTTTTTCATTTTGTTTATAGATTTATTTTCATAGCACATTCACAATTTTTTCTTTTAAAAGTCAGATCAATCTTTGCACTTAAGTGAACCTTGGCTGTCAGAGTCCTCTCGCTGGTCTGCTAAATGCATAGATAAATAAAACGGATTAGGTTGCCCTGATTTTTGTTTTTGTTTTTTGTGTGTTAAGTTTCAATTTAGGAACAAATCTTAAGTTTCACAAAACTAAACAGCAATGTTACACGGTAGTAAACGAAAAAACAGCACCCTCCCCCCCATCCCCCCTTTTCCTCTTGGATGTTTTTTTTTTTCCAAAAGAGTGTATCCGTTGCTTTCTTTCATCAATAACAAAAGAAGACAAGAAGAAGAAAAAAAGAAAAGAACAGGCAAGCTTTATCCACGACGAACATTCTGGAGAGAGAGAGAGAGAGAGAGAGAGACAGAGAGCGAGAGAGAGAGAGAGATGAGAAGAGAGAGAGAGAGGAGGAGAGAGGAGGAGGTTAGAGAGAGCTAGATGAGAGAGGTGACCGCTGTGCGAGAGAGGGGCCTGAAAGAGGAGAGAGAAGAGAGATTGGGATCTGTGCTTTTTCCGGGGTTAGGTATATAGCAAGTCAGGACAAGGTGAGTTGCGCTTACCGCTGGCTAGACGGCTTGTGAACGATGCGGAATAAGAGTCTGAAAGTACTAGTTCGGCAGAAGAAACTGACAACCAATTGGAAAACACGTAGGCTTGATTACTCATCCCACCGAACTCCTTCACAGACACAGACACAGACACACACACACACACACACACACACAAACACACTCATACGCACACACACACACACATACACACACATACACGCGCGCGCGCGTGCGCGCGCGCACGCACGCACGCACAAAACACACACACACTCAAAGAGAGAGAGAGAGAGAGAGACAAACAGACAGACAGACAGACAGACAGAAAGACAGATAGACAGAGATTTGATCTCACACTCATTTGCATTCCAGCTTATGAGGAAGTGTTTCAAACAACCATGACCAGAACACCGATCCCTCCCCCTCCCCCCCCCACCATCAACCCTCCCCCACGCACCATCCCAGTGAGCCCCCCAAAAGAGACACCCGACTCCACACGTGGTGAAGCTCTCATTGCCACGAGGTGGTACCACAGTGTCCTCCACCCGCCAGCTGTGGGCAGGACTGAGAAATTAGGGAAAGACAACTCCAGGAGATGTCGGTCCCAGCCAGTATTTCTTTTAAATAAAAAATCAAAGACGTGAAAGCCGTTTTGGCTGTGTGGTTACAGATTGAAAGGTATGCAAAGGGAGGTGTGTGTGTGTGTGTGTGTGTGTGTGTGTGTGTGTGTGTGTGTGGTGTGTGTGTAAAAAACGTTTTTAGCAGTAAAGCAGCAAGGAAACGCAGCGAAAAGTCCGTACCATCTGCAAGAAAGTTTATAATGTTTGGCAAAACGCTTAGCCCGATACGATGTGAACCATTACCATTTGCAAATGTTGGACTAACTCTATCTCTTACCTATATCAGCAGCAGATTATTCAGTACAAGCATTAACAACCGATTAAGTACAAGAACAGGTGGACAAAGACGATAGTACAGATCAGAATCGGGCCGTTTTAATAAAAAAAAAGATATTAAACTATGGATCAGTTGTTTCTTTGTTGTCGTTGTTGTTCTTGTTCAATGGCAGGTTTTTTTTTTTAAATATAAGTTTTATGTACCATTTACAGACTTTCAAAAAGCGTTTGGCCTTATTAACATGTGTCTCCTTCCTCGGACTAGTTTCACACATAAAGAGGCATAGAAGGAAAATCACGGAAATGTTTTAAAGGTATCTATGATATTGTTAAGACAAGAGTTGTTCGCCTTGCCTGAAGAAGAAGACCAAAGATGTCGAAACGCGTCGCGCTTGTAGTGTAATTCGTTTGTTTCTCTCGTCGGCGGCATGTAATTTTAAGTTTGTACAACTGGCTTAAAACAGGGCGATGCATCCAAAACTGGCTACTACATCAAACTGAACAAGAAATGAGGCAGGGAACAGTAAACAATAACAAGTAGGGTAACTCTTGCTCCCATGAGTTAGGTTGTCTTATGGGAGCAAGAGTTACCCTACTTGTGTGTTATTGGCTACTACATGATTACATAATGCGATGCATCCAGTCAAAGATGATCTGTTTACTGTTCATTAATAAGCTGGCGATCGAAATATCAATGACTGGAGACACAATTATATGCTTTCCCCTGATGTTTATGATTTAGCCTTTGCAATATAAGATGATGACGAATTTATATTGTCAATTATAGGACTGCAAACACAATCAAACAATTTCAAATAAAATTTATCTTCGTTTCTCTTAAAAGATTACACGTTATAAAGGCAATATCATAGTATTTGCAGAAGATGACGGTTAGGGTAAGAGAGAAAAATGAATTCATAACGGTTCTTTGATGGCTGATGTCAGTGGTGATAAGTTTTGAGGAATATTAAATGCTTTTTTCTTCGCTCGGTTGAGTTTTTTGTTGTCGTGTGCAAAGAATTCGCAAGTCAAGCTGACAAGTGTTGATTTGTAAACGAAATGTTGCATGTCACTGGAAGCTATTTCTTAGTTTCTTTTATGAAATTATTTTCCTCTCAACGACAGCGTATGGTTCGGTATGGGGCAGTGTTAAGAGGGGTAGATCAGGCAGGTGTTTACTCAAAGGCTGTGACTTCTTATACCTTGAGGAAATTCTTTGAAGTAGATGCGCGGACATAGCATTACCTAGTTCGTGGGGAAAACAGGTATCCAGTAATGTAAATTCTGCTGTTAAAATGCATTTGCTATTGCTTTGCATTGTTATAAATGAAAGAATAAAGAACCGCTTGTAAAACTACAATGCTGTATAATTTAGACATTAAGAGTACAGTCAATTAGGCCTCGCAAATGTATGTTTATATGAATAGAGTGTTGGTTTTGTCTAGTACAATCAGGGAGTCGGAAGTGTGAAAAAAAAATGCTACTTATAGACTGTACTAAGCACATTTGTCTGAACATACTCCGATTTGTAATAGAAATAGCTTGGATAGAACCTTTTGCGCATCCCCTTTTTAATGCTTTACCTGTTGCTGGATTCAGCTCCACATTTGTGATATTTTACACCAAGATTCAGACTTGAAAAATAAAAAAAATTGACGGTATTTAGCAACAGTTCTGTCAACAGGAGTGCTTTAATCCGTTCATTGTGTAAAAGAAGCAGAAGAATACAATGTATTCGTTCTTTGTGTTGTCCGCCGCTCAGCTGTATTCGTCAAAACTTTGAAGAGAAAATGAAACTATTGATGACAGCTTTAACTATTCAAGCTGCGTTTCTATTGTCTCAGCACAACTGTTACCATGCGCGGCTACTTCAGTGCTATAATACATGGCATTCAAGTTTAGAGAAGCTGGGTCTTCCTGGGAATATGTACTTTGTTCGTTTCTTCTGTTGCTTTTTTTTTTTCTTTTCAACGTGCGGTTATCGGAGTTTGTTCAAAAACTACCCTGATTTCTCTGTATTTGCTTATCGATGTATATGGTCCATTGTTTATGCGTTTATACACACCTTCACAAGGCCCGTGGCCCGCTAGGAAAACAAATTAGTACCCGACTCCGGTTCCTGCCTCTTTCTCCTTCCAGCTACTTTTCCGCTCAGATCACCCCCTCCTCTCCCCCACCCCCACCGCCCGCCCCGCAGCTGCCCTCCTCCATCCCCCCCGCTCCTTCCACACACACACACACACGCGCACGCACGCACGAATGCACGAACGCACGCACGCACGCACACACACACACACACACACACCCTGCAGTTTCCAACTTTTCTTCCATCCTCCTCCGCTTCATTTACGATTGTTCCCTGACCCCCCCCCCCCCCCCCCCCCCCCCCACCACCACCACCCCGACCCAAACACTCCCCCACGGCTACTTTTGTACTCCCAGTTCTTATAGCACAGGGAGTACTTTACAATGGGAACGAAGAAAAATGCTGTCTGTGTGTCTGTCTGTCTGTCTGTCTGTCTGTCCGTGGTCAAAATGTGTTCCACTCGCTCCAGACAAAACTTCTGAACCGATCTTTCTGAAAATTTGTAGGTATGTTCATTATGGGTCACGGATGATGCCCGATGTTTTATTTTACCGTTATAGCCGTTACTAACGGCTGTAACGGCCAAAAATGATTTCACCTCTTTATGGAATATACCAAGCGTATTCAAGATAAACTGGGAGCACGTTTATATGCTTTGCATCTTGTTTCTCTTACTTTCTGCCCCCCCCCCCCCCACACCTTCTCTCACATTAGGAAAAATGTCGGACCGGATTGAAAAACACACACACACACAAAAAAGAAAGGTAGCCAGTTGGGCGACCCCTGAGCCGTCTGTAAAAGGTTCGATACTATTCCGGTACACAGCCATTTATATCTTGTTCGTGTTGCTTTGTCAATGTATATTATGGATACCGTGTTGGGGAAAAAAAAACTTTCTTGGGACGAAACTAGGAGCGGGCTTCATGCAATGGAGCTGTCAGAGAGTGACTGACTGTCTGAACCCAGCTCTAAGCTCTGTTATGTCACTCATCTGGGCAAGAAGGAATAGACATAAATATAACCCTTTCGCTTCCAGACCAAAGAAGTGACAGGATATTAACATTATGACGACGAATTCTTTGTAAAGAAAAAAAACAAAAAAAAAACAAAAAAAAAAAAACCGTTCTCAATTTAGGATTAGAAGAGATGGAGAAGGAGATGGAAGGGGTGTGTGTGTGGGGGGGGGGGGGGGGGGGAGGCCTGGGAGGAGGCAGTGGGGGTTGGGGTTGGGGTTGGGGGGGGAGTGGGGTGGGGTGGGGGTGGGTAGAATGGGTAGTTGACGAAGTCGTTTGAATGTCATGAGGCGGAAAGACGCAAACTGGAACCTAGGTGGTCTGCAGAATGAGAAATGGGTAGACTTAAGACATTTTTCTTCAATATAATTGCTGCTCCTAAATCAAAAGCGTGGGCTGCATTTAGCAACCAGACACGCTGGGGATGACATGAACATTCTATTTCAGGGGTAAGTAGAACTGCACCACGTGTGTCGCGATATTTCTGTCACCAATATTTTTGTTAAATTAAAAACCAACCAAAACCAACTGAGGAAGACAGAAAAAAAAGTGTGATTCGTTCGACAACGAAATGCTAATGTATGAATCTAAACGATGCAAAAACATGCACAGTATCCGACTCCCTATTTTCCATCTCACTGTCTACACACGCCTCTCTCTCTCTCTCTCTCTCTCTCTCTCCTCTCTCTCTCTCTCTCCTCTCTCTCTCTCTCTCTCTCTCTTTTCCGTAAGCCGACGTGTATGTGTATGTGTGTGTGCGAGTATGTGTATGCGAGTATGTGTGTGTGTGTGTGTGTGTGTGTGTGTGTGTGTGTGTGTGTGTGCTTGCGAGTGCGCACGCGCCCGCACGCGCGCGTGTATGTGTCTGTGTGTATGCGAACCTGCACGCGCACGTGCACGCACGAGTGCAGATACATACGCATAAAGGGATATCGTGCATGTGTGTGCGTGTGCGTGCGTGCGTGCGTGCGTGCATGTGTTGTGTGTGTGTGTGTGTGTGTGTGTGTGTGTGTGTGTGTGTGTGTGTGTGTGTAGTGTGCGTGCGTGCTTGTTCGCGTTTTCACCTGTAGGCACCTTTGCATTCGTTTGACCCACTACTAGAAATACTCTACCTAACCGTTAGAGATCGGGTATGGAGCTTGGACTGTGTGGAAAGATGGAAGTGGTGGTAGTGGGAGGCGAGGGGGGGGGGGGGAGTGGACGGGTGGGCAGGGAACTGTGATAGAATTAAAGTGACGGGAGGTAGCAGGGGTGGGGGTGGGGGTGGGGGTGGAGATATGGTATGGGAAAATGGAAGAGTGGAGGGGGGGGGGGGGGGGACAGGGAGTTGTGATGGAATTGAAGTGACTGGAGGTGGCGCGAGGTGGGGGTGGGGGGGGGAGATACGGTGTGGGGAAATGAAAGAGTGGAGAGGGGGGGGGGGGGGGGCAGGGAGTTGTTATAGAATTGAAGTGACGGGGAGGAGGCGGGGAAGGGGGGGGGTGGGGGGGTGGGGAAGATACGGTGTGGGAAATGGAAGAGTTGAGGGGGGCGGGGGGGGTGATGATAGAATTGAAGTGACGGGAGGTGACAGGGGTAGGGGTGGGGGGAGATACGGTGTGGGAAATGGAAGAGTAGAAGGGGGGGGGGGGGGGGGGGGGGGGGCAGGGTGTTGTGATAAAACTGAAAATGATGAGGAGGGTAGGTAGGGAAGGGAAGGAACGGTGAAAGAAATGGAGGAGTGGTGGGAGTGGTGGGGGAGGTTGGGGGGAGGGGGGCTCGTAAAAGGACTAATATAGAACTCACTGTTCTCTTCCTGCTACCTTGTTGTTTCGTATTTAAGGACGACGTGTTCATGTTGGACGTAATAGGCTGATGCAGAGGACCCGTCAATCGACATCTTCTTCATGCAGGGCGCCACAGATTTCAGAAGAATGACACGGAAGAACTACTAAACGCATGCAGGGCAACTCGGTTCCAGAGAGGTAGGCGGCCAGCCCAGCAGCTGCTGCTGAATCTGCGGACATGTGTGTGTGTGCGCGCGCGCGCGTGTGTGTGTGTGTGTGTTGTGGTGTGTGTGTGGTGTGTGTGGGTGTGTGTAGGGTGTGTGGTGTGTGAGTGTGTGTTGTGTTGTGTGTGTGGGTGTGTGTGTGTGTGTGTGTGTGTGTGTGTGAGAGAGAGAGAGAGAGCTGAGAGAGAGAGGAGAGAGAGCTAGAGAGAGAGGAGACGGCGCGCGTGTGGTGTGTGTGTGTTGTGTGTGTGGTGTGGTGGGTGTGGTGTGTGTGTGTGTGTGTGTGGGTGGTGTGTGTGTGTGTGATGTGTGTGTGGGTGTGTGTGTGTGTGTGTGTGTGTGTGTGTTGACGTGTGTAGTGGGTGTGTGTGTGTGTGGTGTGTGTGTGTGGTGGGGTGTGGTGTGTGTGTGTGTGTGTGTGGGTGTGTGTTGTGTGGGTTGTGTGGTTGTTGGTGGTGTGTGGTGTTGTGTGTGTGTGTGTGTGTGTGGTGTGTGGGTGTGTGTGGTGTGTGCGTGTGTGTGCGTGGTGCGGTGAAAGATAGAATGAAGATAGAACAGATAAAAAAAACAGAGATCTGGGGACAAGCCAGATTGATAGATGGGAGATGGGTAAGGAATGAGAGAGAGAGAGAAGGGAGGAAGGAGAGGGAGGACGAGACGAGGGAGAGGGAGGGAGAGGAGAGTGAGAGGAGAGAGGGAGAAGAAGGAGGGGAGGAGGAATGAAGGGAGAGTGGGGACAGAGAGAGAGGGGAAGTGAGAGAGGGAGGGAGGGAGAGGGAGAGATGGAGAGAGAGAAAAAGGGAGAAAAGAGAGATGCGCGCACGCACACACACGCACCACCACACACACACACCACAACCACACACACACACACACCAAACAAACGCACACACACACACACACACACACACACACACACACACGCACACGAAAACGCTCGCGCGCACATACACAGACATACAGACAACACACACACACACACACACACACACCACACACACACACCCACACACACCACACACACACACACACTACAACACACATGGTGAACATGCTCCTTTTTCGGATCTATCTTACATCAAAGTAACCTCTAATCGCTTGGTGAAGAATATTTCAGATTCTCCACTTTTTCTTCAATGACGGAAGGTGTTACAAGACTGCCTGATGTTCCCAGCCACAAACCATCAGCAGCTGACCCCTGACTCTAAATCTCTCCGAAGTTAGTTCCTAGCTGCAAGTGGCAATTACACGATGACACTTTGGGAGGTGATCATATTCCTATTATCTTTACTTTTAGAGGATTTGAAGTGAAGCACAATGGGTTGTAATACATTTTGTATTTTTTACATAACACATCTATCTCTCTCTGTACATCACTCCACACACCCACACCACACACACACACACACACACACACACACACACACACACACACACACACTATAGGTGTGTCTAAGATCACTGTTAGGTGGACAGACGTTAAATTAAAGAACGAACCCACACACACACCACACACCACACACACACACACACACACACACACACACACACAACACACACACACACTGTATGTGTGTCTAAGATCACTGTTAGGTGGGGATAGACGTTAAATTAAAGAACGAACCACACAACACACACACACACACACACACACACCACACACACCACACACACACACACACACCACACATGCACAGAATAAAAGACACAAATAAACTATCTGCATGTACCCTCCCACCCACCCCCAATTTCCTGCTACCTCCCACCGCCCTCCCCCGCTCCTACCTTACTCCTTGCCCTGTCCTCTTCTGTCGCCCTTTCTGTCTCTAAAAGAGAAGACGCTGAAAAACAAAAAGCGACACACAGACAAAAACATGTAAAAAACATTGTAATTAAAAGGCAATCTGAAGAAAGGTTGTTAAAGAAAATACCCAGCCATCCTCTCTCTATCCTCTATCTCTCTCTATCTCTCTCTCTCTCTCTCTCTATCTCTCTAAAAGCAATCTGAAAGAAAGGTTTGTGTCAAGAAAATACCCAGCTCTTTACTCTCTCTCTCTCTCTCTCTCTCTCTCTTCTCTCTCTCTCTCTTATCTATCTCCCTCCTCTCTCTCTCTTGTCGTCCTCCTTTCCTCGGCTCTCTCTGACATTGTAGATCCCTGTCGGTTTCATTCGATTCTCCCTAATCTCGGCCTACAATTGGTGTTTTGTCAACGGGTGACAGATAATCATTGACAAGTGTTTTTCTTCTTCTTTATATTTATTTATTTATTATTCATTTATGTATTTTGGCACTGCGTAAGTCCACTGATGAATTCAGGTTGCTGCTTCAGCTGCCCAGCTTAACGGGTTTTCCAATATCCCTTAGAAAAATCTATCTCTCTCTCTCTCTCTCTCTCTCTCTCTTCTCTCTCTTCTCTCTCTCTCTTTCTCTCTCTATCTCTCCTCTATCTAACTGAGCGTGCGTTCGTGCAAGGAAATGCAATGTGTGTGTTGAGTTGTGGTGGTGCTTGTGTTGCGTGTTGAGGTGTGGGGTCCGTGTATGTGTGTGGGTGTGTGTGTGTGTTGTGCCGCGCGCGAGTCTCTATCCTCTTCTCTCTCACTCTCTCACTGAGAGTGCATTCGTGCCAAGCTGTGGATATGTGTGTGTTGCGTGTTGTGTGTCGTGTGTGTGTGTGGTGTGTGTGTGTGTGTGTATCTCTGTAGGTCTGTGGTCTTATCCCTCCTGTGGTGTGTGTGTGGGTGTGTGTGTGTGTGGTGTGTTGTGTGGTGTGTGTGTGTGGTGTGTGCTGGGTGTGTGTGTGTGTGTGTGTATGTGCCGGTTTGCTGCGTTTATTTGAAATTCGAATCTAAGCGTTAATTTCATGAAGCCAATATTTGTCCACCCTTCTGCCCCACTTCACCCAAACTCCACTCCAACTAAATCGATCGATTCGGATTGAGAGATTTCGGTTGGAAATTGAGAATTCTTCTTTTTTTTTAGAAATGGCTCTAAAAGAGAATCTGGACTCCAGTCAGTAGGAAATATTGATCTGTCCACCCGAAAAAAAGGCGCCTGAAAAGAGAAAGGCGCCCTCCTCCTGACGAAACAACAACAACATCAACAAAAAAAAAAAAAACAAAAAAAAAAAAAACAACATCAACAACAAAACAACTGAAAAGCGTTACCGTTTTCATTCTGTTCAGTATTGAATTTGTTCCTGCCGTGTACGTCTCTCTCTCTCTCTCTAATCTCTCTCTCTCTTCTCTCTCCTCTCTCTCTCTCTCTCTATCCATACACCCTTCATAAGGGGCAATGGCTTTTATGGGCAGTAACCATCTGAGTTCTCTCTCTCTATGTCTCTCTCTCTCTCTCTCTCTCTCTCTCTCTCTCTCT
>JADBJO010004022.1:172500-177500 GCA_016801955.1 Conus betulinus | reverse complement strand
AGAAGACCTGGCGTGTTATAACTAGCCAGATTACACACACACACACACACACACACACACACACACACACACACATGCACGTACGCACGCACGCACGCACACACACACACACACACACACACACACACACACACACACACACACACACACACACACACGTAAAAAAACTGTATATATTTTTAAAGTAAAGACAGATGAATGGACAACAAAGGGAGACAAACAGTAGACACACGTAAGGGGAGGGTGAGAGAGAGAGAGAGAGGGGGGGAGAGAGGGAGAGAGAGAGAGAGGGTAATCCAGAGAACGGGACATTTCCAACACACACTTTCCAGTAGGTGGCGACACGATTCATTTTTAAATGAGCCCCCTCACCCACCCACCCCCACCCCCCACCCACGCTTCACTTCCCCCCCCCCCCCCCTCCCCTTCCGGGGAAAACAATCTTCATGAACTACACAAATATAGACAACACAAAAACTGACTTGTCTGTTTACGTTGAGAGTGAAAAGTCGGCCAATTAGTAACACTTAACGGAGCCAAGAACTTCCAATGTATCTGACCCTCTCATTTACTAGTGTCTTATTTGTCTCTCTTGACATCAAAGCTTCTCTTTGAATGCATTCTTCTTACAGCTTTTGATCCAGCCACTGCTCTTGTTTGAACCTTAATATCCAGCAAATTGGTTCCTACAAAAGACATATCTCTGTCCTTCTTCAGATGTGAAATGGTTTTCGGTGGAATGATCGTTTGGACAGTTTAAATTACGCCCACGGTGTAGCTAGCCATAGACTGGACGGTTAATCCACATTGTTAACCGTTTCAGAGAGAACAATGCCTCTCGGAGTAAATCATTAAAGGACTGGCTGAGCAAATGATTGTGAAACTGCAACAGTAGTTGGCGGCTGACTTTGAAGACTTTGTTTTGAACAAATTGCGTGTTTAATTAGCTAGTAATGATCAAAGTTCTGAAGTTCCGAGAGATTAGAAGAGCACTCTCTCTGTCTCTGTCTCTCTCCCCGTGTACGGACTAAAACAGACAGACACACACACACACACAAACAAGCACGCGCGCGCACACACACATACACACACGCGCGCACACACTTACGCATAAACGCACACATGATGATGATTAAACTGAATTAATTTCAAAACTGGCGCGCCATACCCTCTTGACCATCTAAGCAATAAAATGATCTGACTTTCGAACAGTTTTTCCCCCCCTAAGAAAAAGTACAAAACTTGTATCTTTTGGTTCGAGCTTTTTGAGCAAAAGGCAATAGCATTCTCAAAGCCAAGAGTGGCACAGATCTACGGTTTTGAATACGTTTCTATTGTTTAACGATTCTCAACAACAGATGAATTTAGACCAGCAACTTCGGTACTCGATGATTTATTATCAGTTGAGGGTAAAACGAACGAACCATACACACGCACTCTCTCTGTCTCTGTCTCTCTCTGTCTTTGTCTCTCTCTCTCTCTCTCTCTCTCTCTCTCTCTCTCTCTCTCTCTCTCTCTCTCTCTCTCTCTCTCTCTCTCACGTACACACACTTTGTTGTGTGTCCTGTTCTACTAGTCGAGGTTTACTACCCGATAAAGGCAACCATTCTTGAGAGACTTGATTTTTCTCTGCAAGTTTTTTGTTCGAATAAAGATACCCTGCGAAAAAAATGGAACCTCTTTTTTCCCTTTAGTTATACCTGGCTAACTGCAGAATTATGACTTATTGCTTTGTTTTTTTTTTTAAAGCTTCTCTAATTATTTGCAAAATGTTTTTCTTTTATTAATCCCTGATTTACCCCCGAATTACAATTTTCTGCTTTCATAACAAGTGTGTAAAGGCAGACATTCTCTCCTCTCTCTCTCTCTCTCTCTATCTCCTCTCCTCTCTCTCTCTCTCCTCTCTCTCTCTCTTCAGATTTATCTTCTCCAGTAACCAACGCCATATCTTGGTAGGCTTTTTCTCCATCTTCTTTTTCTCCTTTGTTTTTGTTACATCTTACCCCACCCCATCCCCTCCCCGGCCACCTCCCCCCTCCTCCCACAAAAGATTTCTTTCATTCAAAGACTTATGTATTCGTGGACACATTTCTCTTTGGTCGATTACAAATTACTTCCCAACAAAGATTTCCTCTCTTTCTATGGATTTTTTCTCTACATTTATAAGAAAAGAAAGTGTCAGTAACAGATTTGATTTGCAAGTAAGATTCTAGATCTCCCCTCTCCCTCTCTCTCTCTGCCTCTCTCTCCTTCTCTCTCTCTTCTCATGATTTATCCCCAATAAAGATTCTCCTCATTCAAATAAAATACTTATTGTTTCGTGGGAACATTTTCTGCTTTGTCGATACCAAATTACTACTTCCCAAACAAAGATTCTCTCTCTTTCTCTGGAGTTTTTTTTCTTACTTATATTTGTGAAATGTGACATAACCAACCGAATTTGCTTTGCAATAAAGTTCTCTCTGACTTATTTCCGGTGTCTCGCTGTCAATCTTCTGTGGCCTCTACGTGGGTGTGGATGTGGTGGTGCGGGGCTGCTGGGCGGTCGCGCGTCCTCGTGTGTGGGTACTCCTGTGTGTGTGTGTGTGTGTGCTGGGGCGTGCCTGGGTGCTGTGTTCCTGTGTCCTGTGGTTGTGTGTTTGTGTGTGGTGTGTGTGTGTTGCCTCTGGAAACGTCATTCTCTTCGTATCTACTATCCTCCTCTACTCGCCTAAGCTGTCCCTCTAAAGGCGCCACTCTCTCTCTCTCTCAATCCATCAGATTTATTCCCCAATAATATAATAATCTGAATACTTATATAGGTCCTATTCTCGGATATAATATTAGACTCCCTGCTTTAAGGTTAAAGACTTATTTCCTGTTCCTGTCAATTTGTCTACGGTGGACTTACGCCCAAGTGAAGATTCTAAGCCCTGCAAGGCAATCTGTGGCGCAGGGTGCGCGCGCGCGCGCGTCTGTGTGTGGGTCAACGTGTTTGTGTGGCCTGTCTTGTGTGTGTGTGTGTGTGTGTGTGTTTGTACGTGGTGTGTGTGTGTGTTATGTGTGCGTTGCGTGTATGTGTGTGTGTGTGGTGGTGTCATTGTGTTGTGTGGACTTGCGCGCGCGCGCGGGCGTGCGCGCGAACCAATGTTTTGCTCTGGGGGAAAAAATTCTCTTCGTATCTACTACACTCCGACCACGAGGAAGGCTGTCCCTCTAAAGGCGCCACTTTCAAAGAAGTTATTGGGGCCATGTTTACTTATTGAGAGGTTCCACTGTACGGGTGAGTTATGGCGTTCTATAACCAGAAAACGAAATTCTTTCTGGTCAGAGAAATTAACTCGGAATAAGTGCCGTTGATTCAAAAACAGTAAAAAGTAATTAGAAGGGCCACTCAGGAGTGCGTGGATCTGAAGGTCAAGGTCAAAGCGATTCTTCAACCCCTCCCCCACCCCCGCTTCCTTCAACCGCCCCCATTCCAACCTCCTATCCCCATATTCTCTCTATTCCTCACATCCTTTCCTACCCCCAACTTCAACCTCGCTCCTGATAAATGTTATTTGGCCCGCTGATCCCGGCTTTCTGAATCAGTTCTGGATCAAATCTTTACCGAGTTTGGAGATATGAATACTAATAACAATTCTGACTTTCGAAATCGAAAAATGCCCTGTTTTATACAATGTTAAAAAAAAAGCGGGTAGAAAAATTCATGGAACTGCCCTGTGGTGCATGCTGGCAATCAAATTTCACGGGGTTTGTTATTGAACTATGTTCCCAGTGTTACCATGTTCTCTTAAAATCAGTTTAGTGGTTGGTTGTGTAAACTTGTTGACTGACAGACAGACAGGATTGGAATTAGGAACAGAGCTCACTGTCGGAGTCAAACATGACAGATGTTTTCGGATATATATATATATATATAATATATATAATATATATATATAGATATTATATTATATCATATATATATATATATATATATATTATATATATATTATATATATTATATGTGTGTGTGTGTGTGTGTGTGTGTGTGGTGTGTGTGTGTGTGTGTGTGTGTGTGTGTGTATAATGAAGGTAAAAATGTCAACCCTGGAATACGCTGGACAACCGCTCAATGATGTGTGGGTGCTGCTGCTGCTGTCCCAGAAACTGCCAGTCAACAAGTACAAGAATAAAAGCAGGCACACCAGCCACACACTCTTCTTTTTTTCTTTTTTTTCCTTTTTTTTCTTAAAGTTTCCGCCATTTATTTAGGCTTCGTCAGTATCAGAACCTCTTGTGCAATGTGAAACTACACACACACACACACACACACACACACACCCAACACACACACACATACAGACACACACACATATGTATATAGATGTACATAATATGTGTGTGTGTATAATATATATATATCTATATATATATATTATATATATATGTATATAGTATATATATATATATTATATAATAAGATATATATATATATATATAACACCGAAAAACATGTGTATATGTTTGTACATACATGTACAATCTGAGACATAAGAGCAAAACTTTGTTTATAATTCAATATTCTTGCAGTCATTGCAACACCTAGCTGCTCTGTAAGTTGCTGGAATGGTGTTCGGGACTTATCCTTGGAATTTATTGTGTTTTACTTGTATATATTATATATATATCTATATAATATATATATATATTATATATATAATATATATATATATATATATATAAACATGCATATACATATTCTCTTTTTGTCTTTTAACTCTTTTCTTTTCATTCCTTCTACCTTCCTTTTTTCTTTCCTCCAGGTCTCATCTTCCAAGCCCCCCCCCCCCTCCTCCCCCCCCCCCCCTCCCCCCGCTGATAGCAGTGCATCCACACGGCTCGTTTGACAGGTATCCCATTCATGTAAAACTGTGCTGTCAAAGCATTCGCTCCTGAGCAAAGTTATTACAAATGGAAGAACACAAGAATTTGTCGCAGTCAAGCGGATGTTAAGAACAATTTTTGTCGCATGCTAA
>JADBJO010004022.1:150000-167500 GCA_016801955.1 Conus betulinus | reverse complement strand
GGGGGGCGGGTCGATTTCTTTGGAAGGGAAAAATATGTTAACCATTCGATGACTTAATTCGTAACTGTAAAAAAAAAAAAAAAAAAAAAAAAAAAAAAAAAAAAAAAAAAAAAAAAACACTCGTGAGAGCACAGACTCTCTAAACTCTCTAACAGGTTTGAACGGATCCTGGAAAAAAAAAATCGCCAGGAGAAGTAAAAGTTTGGACTGAAACAGTTGCTTCCCATTATTGCTTTTATGAACTGGATTTTGAGAATACGAAACGACAACATTTATATGAACAGAATGTTCCAATACAGTATGAAAATCTATCACTTCATAAAGTTACCATTTAGAATACAGTAACCGCAAAGTGTTCTTGTTGAGAGAAAATATAATTACAATATCTTCGCTAGACGGAACCTGGATTAGCCATTTAAATTCAGTTCATACAATGGATCCACACCAACATGGAATATACTCATCCTTAAGCCACGTTCAATTTTTCCTACAATTTTCGTTTAAATCTGCTAAAGAGTTTTTGTGCAAAGTTGTCAAACAAACCAAAAAGCATATAACCGAACAACCACACGGACGCGTGAGAAACCAGATTGCCCTTGTGAAGCTAACAGTAAAGTGATCCAAATTCAGACGTTGACAGTGGTTGACAGTGCCATTGAGGAGGGGTCGACCTGTTGTCTCACATTCCTTCAACACGCTGCGTGTCCAATGAAGTCGGAGCGGAAAGGGTAAAAATCATATGATATGAGCGTGGGAAACAACTAAAACAGAATAATAAGAACCGGAAATGCTCAAACACTTCAACCCAAAGCAAGAGTTAATGGAATGCTCGAATCTGGAGAATTACTTCAAAGATTTGTGCGGGAGAGGAAAAAAAAAGGCGGAAGTAAACGAACCTGTTCTAACCGAAATGAAGGTTGCGTGCCAGTCACAGAGCGTTGAGGCAAATTGACCTTGTCAAAACTGAACTGTTCACAATTGATCTAACTTCGTGCGTAGGAAGGATTCTTTTGGAATTTGACCCTCACAGATCAAAAACCAGTTGATTACAAGTACTTCGGTCAAGGGTAGAAGTTGTTCGGAGTAGTCATGCACCTAGGAAGCAACACCAACTGCTTAAAATACTTAAGTAAAGGGTGGGGGGGGGGGGGGGGGGGGGTGGTGGGTGGGGGGGGGGGGATTTATAGTAGTGCTCTCTAGGCAATGAAAAACAGAAAATCACTTTGACCTGATAATCTGCCGCCTGGTACTTTTTTTTTTTTTTTTTTGCCTCTAATACGAAGATTTTCTTCTTTGGTCTGTGTATCCGTTGTGCATAAAAAATTTGTCAGAGACAGAAATTCGCTCTTAAGTGGACGAAATCTGCTTATTCATTTTACACAAAAATGGACAGATCATATAAAGTAGTCAGTTAATGACAGTCAGTAATAGCAGAGTAATACTTATTTTGTGTAGCAAACGATAGTTTCCCGAAGTTCGAGTAGTTTTCTGCGATGGATATAGTACTGCAGACCACATTTTTTTCACTTTAGTCTGTTTCAGAAACATATCACAAACAAGGAAACTGATTTTCACAATTTTTGTAGATTTCTCTAACGCATTCGGAGGTGTGCACGTGCCAAAAAAGTGCTGCACCATATTCTGAAAAAAGATTTCAAGGGAAAATGTTCAAAACAAAGAAGCTAACAACAATGATATGAAGATGGCTGTCAGAGCGAGTAGTTTGACTGCGTGTCAGGTGTCAGACAGGGCTGTGTTTTAAGCCCATTATTGTTCTCAATGTTTGTGTGTGAGTTATTAGCTAATTTGTTAGAACATAGAGTATATGTTCCCGACTCTTGCAGATCTAGTCTGTATTTTTTTTTTTTCAAAAGTATACGTTGCTTTAAATCTCTGGCTGTGTAGCAGACGTTCAAAAGATGATAGGCTGACTGAAGGGATACTGTTTAAATCAGGGCTGACGGTCCCTAAGACAAAACCAGACCGGCTGTATTAAAAAAAAAGTGTGTCTTCATTAAATCAGCTGAGAGACTGTACAATGCTACAGAGCAGAAATCAGGCTGCATCTTGTTGCAACTATTCTGGAGTTATATATTTTTGGCCATGTTATACATGGGATATAGAAAGCTACGGGTTTAAGAGTAGTAGCAGATACCAGTCAGTATTGAAGACTTCAAAGACCTCCAGCTGTTACGCTTTTTAACATTGTAGATAAACAACTAAATTTGATACTGTTGACTAATTCAGAGAAGCATACGTTTCAAATGAAAACCCCTCCCCTCCCCCTCCCCCCCCCCCCCCCCCCCCCCCCCCCCCCCCCCCCAAGACTGGAAAGGATGCAAAGAAAATACTCTTACCTTGGAAACTCTCACATGTAAACATGCAAGCACCGGCTGTATAGCACACCAGTTCAAAACGGTATACCACAGTGACACAAATATACACTGCGACCTTTCTTTCGTTATATCATCCAAATGTATTCACACGTTTTTATACTGCAGCAGAAAATATTCCAATTTTGAGGGGTATATGTTGCTATTAATTAACAAAAATAAATGAATAAAATAAATGAAAATAAAGGCGTGCTAAATCTGCAAACAGATTTGGCAGCTAAAAAAAGTCTCGAAAACGGCATTATTTTAGGAGTATAATTATTTCCTATTCTTACTGACTCGTATGTCCGACTTGTGAAATATTGGTGCAGGCTTTAGTGCAAATACAACATGTATCACATATAATGCTACAACATACATAACCAATGGAGCAGAAAAAAATGACAAAACTGGGTAACACGATCAAATGTGCTTCTGTGCATTTATGACACGGCAGAACGTGCGGAATTTTCTGGTTGTTTGTTTCTTTGTTTGTTTCTTTGTTTGTTTCTGTTTTGTATTTCTGCTTAAACATCAGCCGAGGTATACAAAACTGCTATGACATTCTGATTCTTTCTAATCATAGCCTAACTATTCAGTGAGTCACTCAGAGATAGTGAGGGTCAGTTACTCTGTCAGTATACCGCTTGCGAACCGTCACGCGCGCGCGCTTGTGTGTGTGTGTGTGTGTGTGTGTGTGTGTGTGTGTGTGTGTGTGTGTGTGTGTGCGCGCGGGCGCGCGCGCGCGCGCGCGTGTGTGTGTGTGTGTGTGTGTGTGTGTGTGTGTGTGTGTGTGTGTGTGTGTGTGTGTGTGTGTGTGTGTGTGAGAGTGTGTGTGTGAGAGAGTGAGAGAGAGAGAGAGAGAGAGAGAGAGAGAGAGAGAGTGAGTGAGTGAGTGTGTGTGTGTTGCAAAGTGAGTGCACGCGCCAGTGTGCGTCGAGCAAAACAGTATTGTTTCAAGAAATCAATGATCTATTTTGTAAACAGCGTGACAAGCACTGTCTTGAAGATTTATGTGAAGGTATTATGGTCAGTCTCGATTATGTCACACTATGAAAAACAAACAACTTGCATTATCGTCAGAATTTCAAGTACAGTTACTTTGCAGTCATATGTTCGATGATTTTTTTTTTAAAAGTGGCAACATACATAGCAGAATCCGTAAGAATGAAGAAATAAAACGACCATCTATTCTTGAATATGATTTAAGTTTAGAGGTAAATGGCTTCTTTATTGTTCTTTTTTTTTTTTTTTTTTTTAACTCAACTATAGAGTGCAAGTATTGCGCTATACTGTTCTGTTCATATGGGTCAGATGGAAAACGAATATACCTTTATAATATTATTATGTTGTTATTGATGTTATTGTTCTTGTTGTTGTCATTGTTGTTATTACAAACACACACACACTCTCTCTCTCTCATACAGACACAGACACAGACAGACAGACAGACAGACAGACAGACACACACACACACACACACACACACACACACACACACACACACACACACACACAACACACACACACACACACCCACACACACCACACACCCACACACACTAAACAGCGAAACGATCGAAATGCAATGCAAATACATCCAGCCGCCGGTGCCCTCAAGAATGGTCTGAAAATGATCAGTGACGGTAACACTTCACGGACGCTGCCGGACAGCATGTAAAGACAACCAAGATGTATAATTCATCCTCGGTGGCATTTCGTTCCTTCCTCATTTGTCAAAGATCCAGACCAAGAGGGTTGCGGAAACGGACTGGGTCGACAAGCGCTGAGGGCCATTAGTCCAGAGAGATTCCCACCGGAGTACACACAGACAACCCGAAACCAGTGTATACAGGGACACGTCTGAAGATGACACCCCAGAAATCATTAAAGCCCGGCTCTTTAGAAGAGGAAGTCTTCATTAGGGGTAAATCTAATATGGGCAATGACAAAAAAAGTGGACCTGAACAAACGTAAAGGAAAAAAAAAAAGGGGGGGGGGGGGGGGGGGGGGGGGGGGGGGGAAGGAGGGAGGATTGGGGTTTGGATGGTCGCATTTTCCATGCACCCCCTGCCCCCCCCCCCCCCCCCCCCCCCCCCCCACCCCCCATCCCTATCCCACCGATACCCTCTCTTCCCCTGCCTTTCCCTCACCGCCACGTGTTTATTCCGGGCTCCCCTAACACAGCCAAAAGAAAGCTGTCCCCGTCACAGCCCCGACACTGGCAAGTCTTCAGGGATCCCTCACTAGCAGGTCGGCTGTGGGCAACCCACCAGAGGAGACACTGCGCCGCTGCTCAATGCTATAAGGGTGGCATTGAGTGTAGTCCGTCCCTCAGTTCCTCATTCGGACAGTCTTCATGGGGAAATTCTGGACCTATAGGCTGGACACTCTGTCTTGCCATTTGATGCTGCAGATCTTGCGCAAGCATCGTTGATGGAATTGTTTGAGTTGCTGGATGTGTCGGCGGTACGCGGTTCAAGTCTCACAACAACAGAGGAGAGCGCTCAGAACCACAGCTCTGTACATGGTGACCATTGTGCGCAGTTTGATGCCATGGTCTTACCACAGACCGTTATGTTATGTATTGCATCATGTTTTATCATATTATCTCTTATCTTATTATTGAATTCCACCGTCATGCACCGTACCACGCTTCATTTATCATTCACAGTGTACAGTGTTTCACTATTTAAAAAAAAAAAAACAGCGTCCGATAAATTTTTGTATAGAAAAAAATATATACAATGGTGCCATATTAGTAAATAACGCCGCAGAGCAGAACGACACGTGAACATGAACAGTAAATGTCCTTTCTTTTAAATACTGGGCACAGGCGAGATTTTCCCCTTTCTTAACCTGACCCTAACCTGAACTAAGCTTGACCGTAACGCTGATCCTTGTCCTAACTTTAAACTACCATGTAAAATCTTGAAGAAAAACAACAACTACAAAGACAAAACAAACAAACAAACAAACAAACAAAGCAAAACCACCTTCATACACACGCTTCTGAAGCGAAAAAGGAACAACAGGTAAATAGGTACATGCCCATAAGATGTAAAACCTTCATTGATTGGCTGTGAGAAATCGTGTCATTTTCATGCTGGAGAGCCACTGAACGTTGCTTACGCGACCGTAAAATTATCATGGCGTCACGTGACATATATCACACTACTTTCTTTTCTGGTCCTAATGGACAGAACGCTGTTCCCGAAAAGACAATGTGCGCCGTCTCATCAATATGTACAATGACGGTGGGACTCACAGCTGTTTGGAGAGAGAGAGAGAGAGAGAGAGAGAGAGAGAGAGAGAGAGAGAGAGAGAGAGAGAGAGTGGGTGGGTGGGGGGGAGGAGCGGAAAGTTGACTCTGTGTGTGTGTGTGTGTGTGTGTGTGTGTGTGTGTGTGTGTGTGTGTGTGTGTGTGTGTGTGTGTGTAGCTGTCTGTGTACGTACTGGCTGTATTACTGACATATTACCGAGTTGACAGTAAAAAAAAAAAAAAAAATGAGTTCGAATCCAGCTGGCGCCCGACACCCGACTCCCTCTGTCACACACTTACGCCTCTGCCACCTCCTCCTCCCTCCCCTACCCCCAACTCCCTACTCCTCATCAGGTTTGTCATTTTCCCCCTGTGTTTCCACTCTGGAAACTGTGGCTGCACACCCAAAAAAAAAAAATCGCTAAGGCCTTGCTTAAGGAGTCCAGTATTTATAGACTGTCGCGATTAGATTGTTTTGAGAATTCTCATGGTGTCTGAAAATTGATTCTCGTCATTTTCTTTCATATGGCCATCAAGATACAAGCCAGGTGGTTCCAAGCAAACAGATTAAATATCAAAGGAATGGGACTATTTGGGTGCTTCCAGCTGACGCAAAGATAGGGTCACGGGTGTGTGCAAAGGCCTGAAATGTGACGTCAAGTAAGGGAAAGGTCGGGTATTTGAGGACTGTGATTTCATCGGTGAAATTCCCCAAAACAAGGAGATAATTGGCTGGGAGTTGTTCTTTTGATCGATTATTCAATGCATTAAATGCTGGCTCAAATTCATAGTAGGCTTCAAAACGTTTACATGGTTTATAGTGTTTTAGTGCAAAATCCAAAACTGTGGCGTGTGGCCCGTACAGGCTGCACACCAAAACTTTCATGCGCCAAAGCCCTTTTGAAGGAGTCGAGTATTTATAAACTGGCGCAATTAGATTGTTTTGAGAATGTTCATTGTGTCTGGAAGTTGATTCTCCTCATTTTCTGTAATATGGCCATCAAGGTACAAAGCCATGTGGTTCAAAGAAGACAGATTAAAGTCAAAGGAGTAGGACTATTTGGGCGCTTCCAGCTGACGCAAAGATAGGGTCACGGGTGACTGCAAATGCTTGAAATGTGACGTCAATTAAGGGAAAGGTCAGGTATTTGAAGACTGTTTGTGATGTCATCGGCGAAATTCCCCCAAACAAGGGAAATAATTGCTGGGGGTGTTCTTTTCATCAGTCATCGGATTAACGTTAAATGCTGACTCAAATTTATGGTCGGCTTCAAAACGTTTACATGGATTATGTAGTGGATTAAGACAAAATCTTAGTTGTGGCGCGCGTCCTGTAGTGAAAGGTAGGTCGCCACCTCTACTCCCCTGGGATAGTTATTCCCCTTTAGTGAGTGTGGAGGACACACACCTTAATCGATGTACTTACACTGCGCATGTGTAGCGGACTTTCTGTAGTTCGTGAACGTTTCTCAAAAAAAAAAAAAAAAAAAAAAAAAAGCTTAACGGTGTCGAATGACCTAGAGCTCTTGTTATTTCTCGTTCAAAGTCATGTGTGCAGGAGAGAGAGAGAGAGAGAGAGAGAGAGAGAGAGAGAGAGAATGTGTGTGTGTGTGAGAGAGAGAGAGAGAGAGAGAGAGAGAGAGAGAGAGAGAGAGAGAGAGAGACTTTTATTCAGTAAGGTCACTGGCCCATTTGAAGAGAGAGAGAGAGAGAGAGAGAGAGAGAGAGAGAGAGAGAGAGAGAGAGAGATGTGTGTGTGTGTGTGTGTGTGTGAGAGAGAGAGAGAGAGAGAGAGAGAGAGAGACAGAGAGAGACAGAGAGAGACAGAGAGAGAGAGAGAGAGCGATTTCAGACTTTTATTCAGTAAGGTCACTGGCCCATTTGAAGAGAGAGAGAGAGAGAGAGAGAGAGAGAGAGAGAGAGAGAGAGAGATTTCAAACTTTTATTCAGTAAGGTCATTGGCCCATTTGAAGAGAGAGAGAGAGAGAGAGAGAGAGAGAGAGAGGGAGGGAGGGAGGGAGGGAGAGGGGGGGGGAGAGAGAGAGAGAGAACATGCTTTGCTTATAAGATTATGTCCATAGGAACGATTGCCATCATAGTCGTGAAAATAACACAGAACATGAAGCAGTCAATATGAGAGCTGCACTTCGCCCACACCGCTGGAATCACGCGAACGCAATGTTTGCTGTCTGGAAGCAACGTAATAATTTGGGTATCTTCCAAAAACAGCAAGCAGTTTCCGCGCCTTGTACCCAACGAGAAGCTGTCATTCGGAGCACGATCGTCCTTTGAACTGACGCCGCGCGTACAGCCTTTCGCAGGTTCACGTGTGTGTGCATACGACTTCGGCGGTCTACCCGTATTACTAGTACTCCTCTTAAGCCAAGTTTTTTTTTTTGTCCTTATCCCTCCAAGAACCTGCACGCAGCGTAATTGATTTTCTTGCACGTCCACCACGCTGAAAGAGTTTTCTAAGCGGAACCGGAAACATGCCTGTTAAGAGACGTGCGTTGTTGTCCTAACCGGGTCAGGCGGTTTCAAGCGCTATTTTTTTTTTTTTTTTTCTTAATCACCACACTCTTTAATCAACGTACTGGAGAGTTGAAAATCGTGCAAAAAGAGGGACGGTGCGCAAAGATATTGGCATATAACAGAATTCTCTCTGCCACTCTTACAAATTCCTTCAATCTCAAGACCAGTGCAAAGTCAACTAATAACACCCGTGTCTGATAAAGACAGAAGAGAGCAAGTCAACCAAGGACATGAAGATTAAGCTTTATTTTTTCAGCCTTTTGGCCTCATTTCTTCATTATATAACATGCAAAATGTATATATTTTTATTCTGATCATTAACTATAATATCACATCAATATAAAAAGTGACAGCACACACACACACACACACACACACACACACACACACACACACACACACACACAGAGTAATGGTAATGCTGCTTACAGCCCAGCCGACCCCAAAGGCCATATCAGGGCTGTCACAACTACCGAACGATTTTAGCAAAAAACTTAACGGACAGACAAAACGTAGCTCTGGAACATCTCATTCAATCCTGACGCTGACAAGGACGAATCAAAGGACGAGGGACGAATCAAAGGACGAGTCAAAGACGAATCAAAGGACGAATCAAAGGACGAATCAAAGGCCTCCTTTAGACCTCGGCTGAGGTCTACGCACCCCCGTGTGCCCTTCTAGTCATCTCCTCCAAGAACACTGTATGTTTTCTCTGCGACTGTTGGTTTGTCTTCATGTCTGTCAGCAAGATTAAGCAAAAGCTGCTGAACCAACTTATACGAAACTTGGTGGAAAGATAGGCTAGCCTTTGGCCGGTGAAACAAAGCTGCTTCATATTGGTGCCGATCCGGATGGATCCGGTTCTTTTTGCCCCCACTTGTTTGTCATTGCGCTATAGGCCAAGTTACAAATACACGCATAAAAAGCAAGCCGAAATGTATACTCTTTCAAAGCAAAATGCAAAACAGACAGGTGAGTTTTCCAATTAAGTGACATTTTCAGATAGATATGAAGTGCACAAAACAATACTGCCCAGATCGGCCGGCTAGACAGTGCATATACGTATACTGACATTGTCGTAAATTTCACTAGAATTCGTGCGTGGACCTGGAGGAGAAAGTACTCCCGAAGGTGCCATTAGGATTCAGAGAAGTAATGTCCCCAACTGCCAGATTAGCCATTCCTGCACCAACTTTTCTGCGTGGATTACAGCTGGACCTTAGTGGTCGTATAGGCTGCCTCTCAGATTTGTGCTACTGTTGTCGCAAAACTGATACTATATTTTCGTTTCACGTTATTTTATACCCGGCCGGCCGAAAGAGCGCATACGAGGGCTTTTGCTATGTCCAAATCGATTTTACATGCACAAAAAATAACCCTTTTAACCAGTTTATTCCAAACCTGCTGAAAACGGAGATTTAAAAGCAGGTCTGTTTTTTTCCCCACAAAATCTTAGAGCAAATGGCAACTGTTTAAAAGATTTCTTTTAGAAACTAACAGTAAATTACATCCATTGCAACATCTTTGAAATATGGTCCTCGTGGAAACTGCTTGGCAAACCTGACACACACTGTAAGGTTTCAAAAGTAACTGGTTCATGACATCACAGTGGAAACTTCTCAGTTTTTGAAAGATTCCAGTGTGTGTAAACAGAGTGGTCTGTGCACAACCGGCACACACAACTCCACGATGATTAACTTCTACTGAAATGACGGCAGGAAAAAAAAACACATGGAGTCTTCGCATCAAATAGAAAGGTCCATCTACGCACGTAGACCTGTTTTAGAAGATGATGTTCCCGTCCATGTAAAACAAGCATTGTGCAACAAATGTAAACTCATCTCGAAGCTGAACTGTCTGAGGCATGTCAGGCAATACAATGTCCGACGGTTCAGACAGCTGCTTTGCACAATCGGCTGGCGCACAGGTTCAGTTGTCGGTGAAATCCCACCAAGGTGCCTCACCAGCAGTGCAGTGTCCTGTCTGATGGGTTACCTCGTGGCGGCTTGACAGACATTCCACCCTCCCTGTGGATTTTCGATGCCAGGGCTACGACGGGACATGCCGGTGTGTGTGTGTGTGTGTGTGTGTGTGTGTGTGTGTGTGTGTGTGTGTGTGTGTGTGTGTGTGTGTGTGTGTGTGTGTGAACGGGGAGCTGGAATGAGAGGGGTGGGGTTAATGGCAGTGGAGAGGCACAAAAAAGATGGGACAGAGGGGGAAAAAAGGACAACCGATTGTGGCCAACTACCTTTTTTCCCCCCATCTGTTTCTTAGACCTCCGAAATAAATCGACTCTTAACGAAACCTTTGGCAGGTTCAAACTTTGAAGCAAACGGTCCTGCCATGACTTCCGTGCGAGCAGCCAAGGCTCAAAGCGTTGTCCACTGGCAGCAAACCAACGCTGTTCAACGGCCAGTTGAAATAACAACGCCAGCGACTGGAGTCGTTGCGACACAGATCATCATTACGATATCGATGCGGCGTTAATGAGATGACGGCTAACAATCTGGCAACAGAATATGTTGTACTTCATTTTCGCAACGAAATGAAATGAAAATGACAACAAGTGAACAAAGACAAAGCAAAGTTTGTGTCCCAGACGGATTGCGAAGCACAAACTCGTATGAAAAGACTTTGTAGTGTCTGTCTGTCTGTCTGTCTGTCTGTCTGTCTCTCTCTCTCTCTCTCTCTCTCTCTCTCTCTCTCTCTCTCTCTCTGTAAATAAAGTCTCTTGCAAATCAAGTTGGTACTTACAATGTAAATATTTGATGCCTACTATGAACGTCGTCCTCGATACTGAAAAGACGTCAACATGGAACAACATCTGCCAGAAAAGTCACCATTTACTTTAGCAGTACGTGCCTTCCTTGAAAGCATCAATCGTAATTTTTCGCAATCCCTGAAAAACACTTTTCAGCGATTAAGCACTACGGAACACACGACATTTCTAGCCAGCTATTTGGTTTTCAACGAAGCATAATTACTTTTCGAACAGAATGGCTGTTCGCTGGCTCATGATTCTAAATCCAGTTTCACTAAACTAGCGCATGCATGAAATGAATGCAAGTGGGAAGTTCAAGCACACGTGAAATAGCTTTAACTTCTGCTTCTTATCCAACAGCATGTCAAATGAGAATCGCGAGAAACACTGTGCTTAACACTAATTTTTGGGTACACAATGTTATTTAGCATCTTCATCATGATATAATCGTATGTGATAGACATCCACTGACTTGACTGATTAGAGACACTGTAAACAATGCCCTGAGTGTCACGGGTCACGGGGGGGGGGGGGGGGGGGGGGGGGGGGGGGGGGGCTTTTCCGCAATATTTATTTGTCTATTTAGCCTTTTACATATTTTGTATAACTGTTTTAGTTTTTTTTAATTTCTGAGCCGTTTTTGCGAAATGGTGGCAAAATTAAAAAAAAAAATGGCTGTCGCCCTGAGTGTGATTTATATTACATATGTAAAGGATGTCAGCACCTTAGCTATTATGTCATGAATTGATATTAAATGTATGTGTGTGTGTGTGTGTGTGTGTGTGTGTGTGTGTGTGTGTGTGTGTGTGGGCGCGCGCGCGCGCGTGTGTGCGCATGTGCGTGCGTTCGTGTGGATGTGTGCGCGCGCGTACCCGCGTTTGTATGTTTAGGTATGACAGCCTTTTTTTTCAACGTTAGGAAAATAAAAAGTGAAAGTGTCTAGGCGTGTTTTGACGTAGAAGATCTTGATAGGTGCGCTCCTATCCCTGGGAAATCCTCAAAAAGTACCTTCCTCTTGTCAGATACAAAGTTATTAGATAAACCAATCATTTTCACACTGGGAAGAAAAGACTCTAAATCAGTCATTATGGTCCACATGGTACAAAGGTGGAAAAATGCTAGATAGCTGGAAATATTTTCCATAAAACTAGAGACAGCGTCTCCACGGGCTAACACTGCATCTACGCCTGCGTGGTTTTCTACCCACCCTTTTACTCACTGGAACTCTGAAGGCTTCAGTTTCAGTTGTGTTACCATGCACCTAGACACTACGGGGCCCTGTCAGGGTTGTCACTGCATGGAGAAAAAAAAAAATCCAGTCCGGAAGAGGAAATAATCAACAAAGACAGCTATGTACAAAAAAAAAAACAAACAAACAAACGAAAAAAAAGGGGGGAAAAAACCGCATCAATACGTAGCACGAGAACTAAAGGGATGACATTAGCTTAGGGAGATGATTTAAGGTTTGTTGTAAGCACCAGTAACTCATCTAAATTTATCATTCCCAGCCCAAACAAATGAAAACAAATTGCCACAAAAAAAAAAAGAAAACAAATAACATAACACAACTCATAATTATTAGCAAACGGATGTTTCAGAAAGGACAGTTACAGCCTCCTCCACCCCTGAATATTGCCTACAACCTCACTACAGAATCAGCTGGTTGCATCAACTGGTGCGTCAAAAATCGTACTAGGAAAGAAAACCATTATTGTGAAGACTTTCTGTGACGCAGACAAGTACAAACGCTTCATAAATGGACGAAGGAAAAAACTTGGGCGTTACACTAACAAATTGAAGGTTACAAGTAAAGGACTGTAACTTCGAAGCGTTTGTAATTTGTGTTAGAGTTCGACGTTTCTTATCCGTTGCCCTTACTGTCTTGGCGGGCATTCGTCGGACGCTTATTATCGTTCTTAAAAAACAACATTTCCGACTGTCTGGGAATGCACATAATCGGTTTTATTGCTGTAATCGTGATGGTCATCCACTAAGACACTCACACCGTATGTTTTGTTGTCATTTTGGATACTGCGCTCGAGAATCTGAGTGACGTGACATTTACCCACCTTTTCGTCCACTTTCCTCTTATAACTCCTGTGATTGCCTGTAATGAAAACATAGACCAACGGTTATCTTCCCCAACTCCAGCCAGCTGCATGGAACACACACACGGACTGTCTTAGTTAACGAGCGAAATTTGTATGTGAGAAACAATGTTTGTGACCTGACATACACGCACGCGCGCAAATACACACACACACACACACACACACACACACACACACACACACACACAGGCACACACTACAACTGAACAAAAGTTTTGGCGTTGATGCACGCGTAAAACGCACACAGGAGAATTCAGACCGATCTTCCTACCAATGGCAGCGATGCTTACAGATTTCGGCGAATTACATAGCCTTACATTTAGACCCACAGACTGACAGACAGACAGATAGATAGACAGACAGACAGACAGAAAAAGAAAGACGGACAAACAGAAAGACAGATAAACAGACAGATAAACAGACAAACAGACAGACAAATAGATAGACAGATAGATAGACAGACAGATAGATAGAGATAGATAGATAGATAGATAGATAGATAGATAGATAGACAGATAGATAGACAGATAATTAGACAGACAGACAGATAGATAGATAGATTGATTGATTGATAGATAGACAGACAGACAGACAGATTGATTGATTGATTGATTGATTGATAGACAGACAGATAGATTGATTCATTGATTGATAGATAGATAGAGATAAATAGAAGCCAGCCAGCCAGCCAGCCAGCCAGCTAGCCAGATAGATAGATAGATAGACAGACAGACAGACAGACAGATGGGTCGGCTGATTAAGATATATAGATAAAAGAGACAGAGATATAGATGAAAAGCATAGAGATAAAACAAACAAGCAAACAAACAAAAATAAAATGAAAATGAAAATGGGCAAAGTTTCAACAATCTGTTTTCTTATTCAGCTTCTTTCCGTTTAAAAGAAATCCGCTTCATCTTTGAAACAAACACAATAAATTATGAGTAAGAGTAAAACACAGATCGGTTGTAACTATGCTCATCCATTATCCTTATTCCTACCTCTGTCTGTCTCCTTTGCACTAAAAATAGTAACGACCTCTCATTGGTAGGGACAGCCGTCGGTCTTCTTTTAGCCTCTGGAACCCAGATTCTTCGGAACCAACGAATATTCATGCCCGCAGTTTCTGTCGCGTGTATCTCCAGAACAAGTTTGAAAAATAATATTCATGCCCTGGATTTCTGCCGCGCGTATTTAGAACAATTTGAAAAATAATTTATAAGGCTGCGCCGAGAAAACGTAGTCAAACGAATCACCAGATAAAACATGAGGCTGTTCGACCTCTTAGGTCTTCTTCAGACAAGGTACACAACACACTCAGGACAATGAAGATGAACGAGCAATCACTTATTTTCATCCAGTTCGGCGCAAGGTGGGCGTTGAACACGTTTTGAAATGAGGCACAATAATAATAATAATAATAGTAATACTACTACTACTACTAATAATGATGATGATAGTACTACTACTACTACTACTACTACTACTACTACTACTAATACTGATAATAACAATAATGATAACAACAACAACAACAACAATAATGATAGTAGTAATAATAATAATAATAATGATAATAACTATGATGATAACAACAACAACAACAACAAAACAAAACAAAACAACAACAACAACAAACAACAACAATAATAATATAATAATGATAATAATAATAATAATAAAGAGAAGAAGAAGAGAAGAATGAAAAAAAAAAAAAAAAAAGCCCGATGGTCATTCACATTATTTTAGAGTTCTAACTGCACGCTTTCCTGCATACCGGCCCTGGCTTGTTGTGCTGAAACTCACAAGCAACGCACGAGGAGCTACTTTTGTCGGCCCGCCACGCGACACCCTGCAAGAGGAGTCCCTGCACGGTTGTTTGTTCCTGTGGCGCCATCTTACCGCTCACTGCGTACCGTTCATGTAGATCTGAGCATACACGGATACTGAGTGCTGGACCTTGTACTGACAATACTCGTTGTTTAGTCGCAGCCACCCCTCCACCTCCCCTTCTCCGACTCTCTTGAGTTGTCCCCCTTTCCTTCTTCTCCCACTCACCTTTCTGTCTTCCCTGTGCAAGTACCGGGGTGGGTGTGAGGGATTCTACAAATCCGCGGTCAACACGAGAGCAAAGCATGTTAGATAACATGCATACATACATATATATACATATATCCTGTATCTGTCTGTCTGTCTCTGTCTGTCTCTCTCTCTATAGCTCCACCTGCCTTTCTCTCTTTCTTTCATAGGGGTAAGCGTCATTTTATTCACACACACACACACACACACACACACACACACACACACACACACATATATATATATATATATATATATACATGAATAAAGGAAAGCGTCATTTTAATCATATATACATATGTATGAATAAAATGCCACTTACTACTAGAAGCGAAGAGAGAGAGAGAGAGAGAGAGAGAGACAGAGAGAGAGACAGAGAGAGACAGAGACAGAGAGATAGACAGACAGACAGAGACAGAGACAGACAGACAGACAGACAGTCAGAGGACAGTCACAGACAGAGATCGAGACAGAGATACATAGAGGTGCAGACAGATAGAGACAGAAAGTGAGAGAGAGGGAACATTCTCTCTCTCTCTCTCTCTCTCTCTCTCTCTCTCTCTCTCTCTCTTTCTTTCATTCGCTCTCGCTAGGGCCATGAGTATTACAATACTGTTCTGCTCTGTTTGGAATGATATGCGTATCAACTCCACCCACGCCCTCCCCCTTCGCTTTGTACCTTGAATCGTGGCCCAAGGCCAATGTAAATTAAATCTTTCTGAGTTCTAAGTTCTAAGTCAAGTCGCCCTCTCCCTCTCTCTCTCTCTCTGTCACACACACACACACACACACACACACACACACACACTCACATACTCACACGGCGAGACTACTCAAACGTGCGTAAGAGAGAGAGAGAGAGAGAGAGAGAGAGAGAGAGAGAGAGAGAGAGAGAGAGAGAGAGGGATTAAAACATCAAACAGGCACAACAACAAGAAACACACACACACACACACACACACACACACACACACACACACAACACACACACACACACACACACACACACACACACACACACACTCGAAAATAGCTGCATAAGAACAGAAAGAACAGCAACAGGATCAAAACTAAAATAAAATAAAGCAGCAGCTAAGATCAGCACCACCAGAACTACTCTTCACAATGGTCTCTACCTTTTACTCTGATGTGTTGCGTTCTTAAATCAATTCGTTCAAACTACAGGCTCTCTCAACAGACTTTCCACCCTCTGGCTGTCTGTCTGTCTCTCTCTCTGTCTCTGTCTCTCTCTCTCTCTCCTACTCTCTTGCCTTACCTCCCCCCTCTCTCTCTCTTGCCTCACGTCCCCCCCCCCCTCTCTTGCCTCACCTCTCTTCCTCTCTCTCTCTCTCTCTCTCTCTCTCTCTCTCTCTCTCTCTCTCTCTCTCTCTCTGCCTCACCTCACTCTGTCTCTCTCTTCGGTTTTCGGGTCTCGGGTCTCGGTCTCTGCTCTTCCTGTCCTGTCTGGAAGCGGTTCCTCTTCTTGAGAGGCAGGTAGCTGGTGGAGGGATGGCAGAGGCGAGAAGGTGCTCTCTAAGCTCTGGCGGGACCGATCTTGCGCTACTTACTCATAAAACTCTTGAGGGATGCCAGCAGGATGGGCAGGACCAACCGGCAGAGGTTCCCAAGTTGCCGCAGCGGAGGTAGGAAGGGGGAAAGGACGTTCTGGGCTCTCTCGCCGCCTTTTTCTTCTTAGCCTACCACACGCCGGGCGAGGCCAGGGCAGGCCAACAGGACACACGGCTCGAGCGTACGTCCGACCAGCCACCCACCACCACGACGCCCCTCCCCCCCCCACCCCACCCCCCCCACCACCCCACCCCCCCCACCCCCTTCCCCCGCCCTCCAACACCCAGCCACCCACCCACCAACACAACCAACCGACCGACCACCACTTCCCTAGCTGGGCGAATGTGACGTCAGGGCTTTTAAGCCTTAATCCAATTGGCCGAAACCTGAGGGTTGGTGGGTAGTGGTGGTGGTGGTAGTGGTGGTTGAGGTAGCAGCAGAGCGGGCGGCGGCGGTAGTTGTGTGATGATGGTGGTGAGGGTGACGGTGGGAGGATGTTGACGGGTGGTGGGGGGGGGGGTGGGAGGGTTGGGGTGGGGTGGACGGGAGGGTGTAGAGATGGTGCTGTAGAGATATGACGATGGCTTGGGGGATGTGGGGGTGGGGAGGTGGGGGATGGGGTTGGGGTGGAGGTGGTGAGGGAGGTGTTAATGTTGTGTGAGAGAAGGTTTGCTTTGAGAACTTTCTGTCTTTTTTTCTGATGCGAAAGTAGAAAGGTGGACGAATAAAAAAGTTGAAGATACGAATTAAAAAAAAAAAAAAAAAAATGACAGTTGATCAATAGTGTGTGCTGGATGGGACAACTTACAACCAG